>OMLB01034780.1:2579-16301 GCA_900302555.1 Myripristis jacobus | reverse complement strand
GGCGGCCTTGGCCTGCTGGCCGTCAGGAGGGCATGTGTTCTCTCTCGCTTTGCCCACTCTGCCCCGCAGAGTGCCGAGTATCGACCAATCAAGAAAGTCATGGTGGCCAACAGAGGTAACCAATGTCCTGTCTAATTACTCACTGTCTAATTCATCAGTGGAAAATTCAGCAAAAGTGATGAATTGAACAACTAATGTGTCAGTAAAGACTGTACAAAACTGGTATTTAAAAAGTATATAGGCAGTGAAGCTGAAGTTGGCTGTTTTTGTTATTTATAATGTTAGGAAGAGTTTATGGTCATATTTATTTTCACCTTTTAGTTGCTATAGTGCATGCTGAATATCAGGCACATGGTTTATCTGAGGCACACAGCACAAAGTAGTTTTGCTTTAACCCCAAAAGCAATGAAGTGCACTCAGTACCAGAAACAGAGTTGAAGCTGCTGCCAAACTTCTAATTGCACAAGTTGGCTTAAAGAGTGTGTGTACATGTAATCTCTGTATCTATAAGGGCTGCATGATTTGCTGAAAGCCATCTTGCAATTATTTTTCACAGATGTGGGGTTGTGATATGAGTCAGAGGTTTAGTGGGAATGGAGTTTTTGCATGATGATTTTCATTTTTACTCAAAACTGCTGAAATGATGTGATTTTTGCTGACATTTTCTACCAGACATGTTTCCTTTTGTGTTGAAGATACAGTTTGTGGGCCAGGCCATGTCTGTAGCACCACAAGACTTCAATTAGTATTTTTTTCCACACATTTAACCTTAATAAAAACATTGCAGCTCCAGTAATCTAGTTGTAGCACACGGTCCAGACTCTGACTTCAGTCATATTTTGATTGTTGTCCCCAGTGTCTGTGTATATGCTGTATTAAAAGGTTCAGAGTTCATAATGACATAGACCTGCACCTCTGCATTCAAACATGTAAGATGTTATATGTAGCATCTAACATGTTTGATCTTACTTGTAAGTCAGTAAGATTCTTTTTTCATCTCATGAGCTGCTGTCACTGTTAGGGATGGGACAATATAGGAATCCATTGCGGGTAAAAACACTCACAAAATATTTAGGTGAATTTTGTAAATATCCTCACATGAGTGACTCAGAGGCTGCCTGGCTCGCAAATGTACAGTCTTATGTTGTTGTTGTGCTGGCGAGAGCCTGAATCTGTCTTTTTTCACTAAAAAGGATGTTCACTAAAAAAGATCTTATCTGCAATGCAATAAAAAATATTTGTCTCTTAACAAAAAGGTAAAATGATGACAGTTTGTTTTAGTGCCATTTTTTAGAGTTTCAAGCATTGTGATGAATATCAAAATGCTTGAAATAATATCATGAATTGTAATCATTTTGGCCAGGATAATAGTAACATGAAATTTTCCTATCATTCCATGCCTCATCACTCTAAAAGAGCTCTATGTTATTGAGCCTGGGTGGAAATATAATTATAGAGCAGCCTGGAGCAGCCCAGTTTTCTTAACACCAGGCAGTCCCAGTATAGTTGTTTCATGCATTGCAGCGCTGCAGTAATACTTATTATCACTGGACCTCCCCCTGCTAATGCTAATGCTGTCCAGAGAGCACTTCAGTGTGTAATTAGTGTGACTTTGTAAGATGACGGGCAAGACTTTGAGTCACAAATAAAAACATTCATGTGCTTTCATTCCACTTGCTTTCAAGCGCTTCCCATTTCATGTGCGCCTGTGGATGAATTTGAAGCTCTTCAGTTGTTTTAGTGCCTCACCATGGCTACATTCACACTGCAAGCTGAAAGTGGCCCACATCTGAATATTTTTTTTCTTCTTTTTCTTTTGCCTACATGAGACACAAGTCACATTTTTTCAGAGCAGCGAGAACACAAAAACCTGATCTTTTCAAATCAGGTCTTCAATTACATACAAGTCTGATTCCTGCACATGTGACTGTGTGAACTGTCAAAATCATGTGTGTTTTTCCCTGCATCAATATTAATGCATCATCATTCATTCACTGTCAGCAGTGGTGGGCCAAAAGCACATATGGAGGACAGCAGCAACAATGGCAGGGTGAAAGCAAGGCTGTGAATTTAATAGAATACAAATGGGAAGATGTTTCAGTTCAGGCTCTTTTTTTTGCCTTCTTGCCCTCAGCCTCAACAGCTGACCAGCTGTTTGCACACACAGAGCTGGAACGGAGCGCAATGGCCTCAAATCATGATACCAGCATGGTTGGAGCGGTGGTCATTTTTATGTGTTTTGCAGCAAGAAGCGCAGCGATGGCAAGACATGTTGTTTTTCAGCTGGTGTCTTGGTGGTTTTAAAATACACACAACACTTGTATTTCTACTCTAAAGCCAAACTGAAATTTGTAATATTAAAGGAGTTATATTTAGTGAAAGGTATGTTTTTGACGATGCTCATCAGCTACTGTTGCTAGATTTCAAATGTTGGCTGGATGACCTTGGCTAATAAAAGCACAATCTTTGACAATGTAACCTTCTCACTAATGTCAGATCTTTTGACAGTTGTCTAAGCTTGTGCAACACACCGGGACACACAAATTCAAATGTGTGTTGCATTAATTTCTGCTCCTGTGTCCTGTACCAGCCAAATCACCATCCAGGCAAACAGAGCAATGATGACGCTGCCCCATTTTTTTTTTTTTATTACTATGCATGCATTCTTTTCATATGGGCTCATGCAGACATGAATGCCATGTCAAGGTAAAAAGATCGGATCTGAAGGGGAAAAAAAATCAGTGGGGTCACTTGAATGTGGTCCATGTCAGCTGCTGCAACACGTCTGCACTCTGCATGCATACATCCCACCCCCGCCCGCACTCATGCACGACTGCAGGCACTTAAAAAGCTTTATAGAAATCCCTTACACCACCGGTTTGATTTAAATAGATTGCGGTGTCTGCCAGATTCGCACACACACACACACACACACACACACACACACACACCACACACACACACACACACACACACAGTAGAGCTTTCCATCAATCTCCCCCCTCCACATCGGCACAACGTGACATCAACACCGCATTAGATCACATTCATCACATTAGAGCGTGCCGGACCATGCCTGGCTTGACTGCGTGTGTGTGTGTGTGTGTGTGTGTTTGAAAGACAGGGAGCAGACCATGATATCATATCAGCCCAGATTCCACTTGACCAAACACATCTTCTTTTTGCCGTTGTTCCTGTCCTCCATGTCCACCTCCCTGCTCCGCCTGTCTCCTCCCTTCTCTCCTCGTTTCCTCTATGGCTTCCTCTCTCGCCTCCTCCTCTCCTCTCCTCTCCTCTCTCCCTTTGTGCTCCCTGTCTCTTTCAGCACTTGTCAGATGTGATTTTCTTCTGAGCCCCTACCGTCTCCCTTTTGGCCTCGCGACTTGTCTCGTCCTCATCTCTCTCTCCTCATTCTCTACTTCATTTCCCTCTCTTTTTTTTCTCTCTCCTCTCTGCTGCTATTCTCTTCTCCCCTCGTCTTGTCACTTTGTTAAACTTGCCAAACTCGCTTTCTCTCTGTACCTCAAACCTTTTTGTTTTTTCACCCCTGCCCTGAAGTTTCTGACTGCCTGTCTTGTGTCATTTTCACTTTCATGTTTCTATTTTTCTCCCTCCTTTTTTCAATGTTTTTTCTTGATATATCACAATCTTTGAATTTCTCATCCCTTGATCCATAGCATTTCATCCGTTTTCCTGTCTTTACATACCTGTCTCCTTTTCTCCTCTGCTTCTTGCCCTCACTCAGTTTTTTTCACCTCCCACCTCCTCTGCTCCCCGTCTTCAATTTCACTTTCTTTCTCTTGTCACCTCATCTCTTCTCTTTTTTTTTTTAGTGCTTTTCAGCACTGTCCCCTCCTTCAAGCCAGAACAGCAGATCCAGCGTGATTGGAGTCACAGACGTTTGTTTTGTTCCGTGTTTGTCGCTGGCAAAACAATTATTTGAGGCTTGTGACAGTGGCAGTGTTTTGCTTTCCCAAAGCTTATATTTTATACTTTTGTGTTTGCAAAGTTGAAAAACATCAGAGGACTTGTTGCAGTGTCTCCTGGTGCTTTGCTCAGTGTGAGAGCGAGCAAACCAGATGGGGCTGTGTTGTTTTCATATTTTATACAGTATACTGCACAGGATGCTGAAAGTTTAGTTTCTCAGCAGACCACAGCTGACTATTCTGATTCAGATTTTACAGTCTGAAAAGCTGGCCCCAGGGCATCCCTGTTGCACCACAATACTTCATCTATAATGGTTGTTGACACACATTTCTGCCTTTTTGTATAATTTATAAAATTACAGCTCTGGTGATTCAGATGTTGTCCTGTATTTACTTTTCATTAATATTGTGATTAATTGCCCAGCCCTGGTATACACTGTATATACCATGTGAAAACTAAGAACCACATACTGTAATGGTGGCTGCCACATACCTCCCTACACAAAGTTGCACGATCTAACTCTGTTTGAAACATCCAGTTCACCCACACGGGCTGAGTCTGGCTCAATAAAAGAAAATGACCCAAATAGAAAATAGTGGACTAAAGGGCAACTTTTCAAGAGAGAGAGGAAAGAGAGGAGACTGGCTTGTCAAAATAAAGTGAAAAACGGACAAAAAGGACAACGGATGACAGGATGATGAGGAAAATGACACCCACACACGCTGCTTTCAGTCCTTTCAGGTGCTCTCCAGCACACGGCTCCTCACTCGTGTCCTCCTCTCCTGCAGGTGAGATAGCCATCCGCGTGTTCAGAGCCTGCACCGAGCTGGGGATTCGGACGGTGGCCGTCTACTCTGAGCAGGACACCGGACAGATGCACAGGTGCGAGTCTCTGCTAGATTAGCATAGGAAAGGACCGCGGTGGTTTCATTTAAATCAGGATAATGGCCAGGCAACTTCTGCTCAGCTGTCACAGCTGAATATCGACTTCAGAGTGCTAAGAGGTGTTTTAGATTGCCAACAGCAATTTAAGACTGCTGGGAGTGTTTTTTCACATTGCTAGCGGTTAGAAATGGCAAATTCTTTGTTTTGGGCTTGATATTCATTAGGGATAGATGAGTATAATTGTATTGACTTTACAAGCGTGACTGATCATGTTGCCTAGTTTAACACACAAATGTCCCAATCCTGCTTCACCTTGAGCTTTAAAGCACACCGGCTGTTATAATTCTTTTAAATAATGAAATGTCTTTGGATGACTTATAAACCTTTTTTACAGTATTTCATGTTATTGCTTGTTCTCTATTCTTCCTTCTTTCCCCTCATCCTGTTTTCTTTTCTGCTAGTCACTCTCCGTCTCCATGTCCAACATAAAAAACGTAAAAAAAAAAAAAAAAAAGCCGGTTAATGTACTAATTTGAATAATGATAAGGTGCTTTATTTCACTAAGTACTGGCACCTGTGGGATGTGGAGCTTGAAAATGCAGTCATTAAACTAGAATTGTTGTGAAATGCGAAAGTCAGACCTCTTTCTGTCTTTCTGTTTTTTGTCAAAGGCTTAATTCCTGTTTTGCTGTGCCTCCTTCCATCTCTCTGATATTATATCTCGTGATCTTTGTCTTTACAGGCAGAAGGCAGATGAGGCTTACCTGATCGGGAAAGGCCTGCCTCCTGTCGCTGCATACCTGCACATTCCTGACATCATCAAAGTAGCCAAGGTAAAGATGGGGAAAAAACAGAAACCTTGATTTAATCTCGCCGGTCCCCAACCCAATCACTTTGATTTTTTCCGTCCTGACCTTCTTTTCTCGAGTTAAAAAAAAAAAGAAGTAATAACTGATGCGAGGAGACAAACTCAGCAAATGTTAAGCGCTGTTGATTCTCATTGGCCAGCTGCACGTCGACACAAGTCTCCTAACACCTGCCTTCCTCCATGTGTTCAGATGCAACTAAACAAAATCCACGGGGAGGCGTGCTGAGTGGCAAGCCCTGGGAATGAGTAGCTCACATTTTTAGTGGACTAAGTGTGCAGCTGTCTCTTCCGAGATGTGTACACTCGTAATGAATATTTCATTTGTCCCATCTGCTTAATGCGTATTTTTGATAAATGTGTTAATCTGTTGGTCTGATAACTAACTTGGCAAATCCAGTCACAGGCTATGCTGACTTGTAGCTTCGTGTGCATACCAAAAAAAAGATTGATATTAATACAGACCAAGACTAGCTCGTGTCTGCTCTTACTGTCGTGCAGTTGGATAATCTTGCGTCTTGCCGTCTGTCATACAGCAAAGGTTCCTTGGATCTCAATGCCAAGACCTTCCCATACCTCCTCCCTGCTTACTGCCTTGCTTTTACCCCTATTTTCCTGCCGTCATTTTTTTTTTGCCCTGTGGTGAGATGATTGATTCTTCATTACTTTCCTTTTTTTTTTACCTTGCCTGCAGCCAAACATCTCCATTTTTATCTCCAACCATCGAGACACTTTCATTCTTCCCTCTTTCTTTTTGCTTTCCTTCCGTTTTGAGATGAAAAGGCGGGCGGAACTTCTCTCCATCCACCCTTTCCTCATCTGCCCTCTCTTGAGATTTCACTGTCCTCCCTCCTCCTTTCCCTCTCTCCCTCCATCTTTTCTCCTTCAGTGACTATGTTGACATGCGAGCTGAAAAAGAACCAGATAGCGTAATTAGTTGCCAACTATTTACATGCATGAAAGAGCATGTGATCCAGCTGTAAACATTTTTACAGCCGGTGATCAAAATTTTTTTTTTCTTCTGCAGTGAAGCTGTTGGCTTGTCCTTTAGCTGCCATTTTCCAACCACTGTTAGCCGCCTCGGTACATGACCGACACCTAAACACTGGGGGACTAATGGTTATTGCGTGCATGAATCGTTGTGCTCACAGGTATCACTGCCAAAACTATAAAGGCCCAAGGCTAATTGACCTAATTACGGCCAATAACCCATATGCCTGCAAAATCTAATACAAACTGAGTCTTTTAAGCCTCATAAGTGGCTCTGTAGCCTCTTGAGTTCTTTTTAGTTGTGTTATTTTGTTGAGACATGAGGAAGTCTTCATTATCCCTGTCTTCTTTTAGCCTTCAAGTGCACACATTCCTCGCTTTTTACCTGTAACATGTGAATGAATCATACGCAAGAACACGCGCACCATGGCCACTTGTGATTTGAAGGCCGATTTTACACAATTGCAGTCGGATCTGAGGAGTTGTCAGTAGGATAATCCAGCTCCTCCACGAGGATCGCATTTTCGACCAGATGGGTGCTGATCGGTTTATACTAAAATGATTAGGTGTTTATATGAAGCCCTGCCATTGGAAAGAAGTCTAAGCTAGTCTGTTTCATTTTTATTTTGGCTGCATGCAAACAACGTTTTTTCCCACCTGCATTCTGCGAAGACCTGCCCCTCCTCTGCCTCTGATTGGCTAAGCCTAACCTTAACCTTAACCTACCTAACCAATGAAGGCAACAAGCACTAGCCAATCAGAGGGCCTCTTCTTTCCTTACATTTCTCCTTCATTTCCCTTTTATTTCTTCTCCTTCCCTCCTTTTTTCCTGCCTTCCTGTTTCCTGCCTTCCTTTTTCTGACACTTATCTCTGTTAGATCAGATCTGTTACTTGTTACCTCCTTTCCTCCCAGCGTCCCTCCATCCCTCCAGCACCTGGTGCCAGTTGTTCATTATCATTTTTCTGATCAATCTCTCCCGGTTTATAATTTTCTGCGTGGGCATGTGGTCAGCCAGCCAAGTCGGAGGGCCTTCGCCGTCCAACTCATTTCTCACAATCCGTCTGCCTATCTGGGAGCCCAGCCACCCCACGCCAGCAAGGAGTGTGTGTGTGTGTGTGCGTGCGTACGTGTGTGTGTGTGTGTGTGTGTTTGTTTGTGTCATCTGAATCCTTTTTCTCTCTCGCTTACACACACACACACACACTCTCTCTCTCTCGTTCCTCACTCACATTCTGTGTATGTTTACCTCTCTCACACTCTGTGTCACTCTATTACTGTGTGGCCAAAGTAACCATCCGTCTCTGTCCCACCACCTTCTGCTAAAGACTGTGTGTGTGTGGCCGAAAATGTGTGTGTCTGCTTTCAAGTGTGAAAGCACACATGGGTGTACGTTGGTACCAGCTTGAGCACGGGCATGAGTATGTGTGTGTGTGTGCCCCTGGGTATTGGTGTTACCCGGTGCGTGCATGCATGTGTGTGTGTGAATTTGCTCTACATGTCACCTCACGGCTGAGTGTGTGGGTGTATCATGAACATGCTGCATTTTGTGTGTGTGTATGGGGCGGGCTCTGTGTGTCTCCACGGGTGCGGTCTGCCAGTAACAGCTCCCCTAACAATGGGACAGCCCATAATTATAGGCCAGCTCGTATCCAAGAGCAGATGGCACATACTGGTCCAGAGATGGCTCTATCTGTCAAGCTAGGCAGCTATCTGTCTGTACGTGTCTGTGTCTGCCTGCCCGCTTGTTTGCATGCTCATCAGGATCTGCTCACTAACCCTCCTACTACTCAGTCTGTGTGTGTGTGTTTGTGTGTGTGTGTGTGCACGCGCTTGCTGAGTCTCCCTGTGGTGTCCATTGACTAGATGATGATTAGGATGACTGTAACTAAAGTAGTACGACAACAAAATATATCATTATCCCTTACTCCCCACTGTGTGTGTTTTTGTGCTGACTTGTAACTCCTGTCACTGTCCAGCCTGCAGTGTGTACTGTGTGTGTGTGTGTGTGTGTGTGTGTGTCTGTGTTGGCTGTTTGTTTCCCTCACTACCAAATGTAAAAGTGAGCCAAGTATTAACCGCAGCCTACTGAGGCTCTGTTTAACAGGGCCCCTGGTGACAAGCTGTGTTTTACTGCTTTCTCCTGGGTCTACTGATAAATAATCACAAGTTTGACAACATTTTGTTGATAATTACATTGAAACCCCAACTTGGGGTCCAAATAAAATACAACTATTGTGTGAAAGTAGTGTAGTATGTTGAAAGTAGTGTGACCATAGACAAAGTCAGTGGTCACACTACTTTTAAATTGATCTCTTTTCTTGAAAAATGCAAATATACATATGTCCATACCACTTTTGTGGTAAATTGAATGAATTACATTTTCTGTCTTCCTTTCTTTCTTCACTCTACTCTATCATCACACATGCCCTGTATTTTCTCTCACCTTCTTTAATCTCCTCCTCCTCCTTTTTTTTTCGCTAACGTCCTCCATTCTTTCACCCGCCTTGTTCATTTCCCCTCACTTCCGTACTACCTGCTATCCACTTGCTCACATTTTCCATCCCAACTCTCATTTCTTCTCCATCACCTCCTCTGACTCTCTCCTTCCGTCCCTCCTCCCTCCCTAGGATAACAATGTGGATGCCATCCACCCGGGCTACGGTTTCCTCTCTGAGCGTTCGGACTTTGCCCAGGCCTGCGCAGACGCAGGGGTCATGTTTGTCGGGCCGAACCCAGAAACAGTGCGCAAGATGGGGGACAAAGTGGAGGCTCGCACCCTGGCCATCAACGCAGGTATGGAAGAAGGACCACTGACTGCAATGGGGTAAAGCACACGGGGAGAGTATGTGCAGTATACAGGAGTCAAAGGAAGGTCATTTCTTTGAATACCTGTAACAGTTCTTGTCGTAAAGAAACGGTCGATGTCTATGATGTACTTGCATTTTTAAACATCAGTTTGTCATTGCCTTATACATTAATTACCTTGATGTAATTACTGTTAAAAAATGAGCCTTGGTCAAGAGGATTTGTTGCCTGTGAGTGATTTGGCGATTATGAGGAACTCTGAAAACTTTATCACCTGTTGTTTTGCCCTTTTCCCTTTTGCCTAAAGCACTCACTTTGTAAAGCAATCGACAGATTTCCCATAAAATGCAACCTGGTAGCACAGAATGATAATTGCACTGCGGAGGCCAACGACATTCTCATGTGCCGTCATGGTCTTGTTTATTGTCCTAATGCCTGAGAAATAATGTGGCTGTCATTTATTGGTAAGATGCTACCTGAGGCACCTTTTTAAAATAACATTTCCGTCTCTGTACGCATCTGCTCACTCAATGCACCTCTCCAGGCGTACCTGTTGTCCCAGGAACAGACTCACCCATCTCCAGTCTCCAGGAGGCACAGGCTTTTGCCCAGACCTACGGCTTCCCCATCATCTTCAAAGCGGCGTACGGCGGAGGTGGTCGAGGCATGAGGGTAGTCAGGGAGTACGAGGTGAGGGAACAGCGAGCTTTGAAAAGTTTCCCTACCGTATTTGCGATGTGGGTGTAAACTTGATCCCTGCTCGCCTGAGTCAGTCTCGCAGTAAGAGTGGGTCAAGTTCTGATTTCATATAGTTTATAACACCTCGTGTCTAAGCCTGTCAGCTCTTGCTCTACGTGAGTAAGTCTGATAGATGGCTGGTGTTTTAACAGTTTGTTCTCTCAACATAAATCCTGTCCTGGCACTTTCCCACCAAAGAGAAAACAAACCTGACTCGATGGCCATTTTCATGTCTGCATCTCAAATTGTGGTTTTTCATTTTCATTAATCTTCTGTTTGTGTTGTATCAAGGTGAAATTGCTAGGAAATTACAGCCAGGGTCCTTATCCCTCTGTTTGCCAATCACCGCCATATATTTTGGGTTGTGTCCTGAAATTGCCTCTGTCAGCTAGCGAAGCGTCTGACTGATCACTGTGTGCTGGAACCGCTTTCTCCTGCTTGAGACCTGGACATTTTGATAATGTCTCAGAGTGTCGACCGTCCTGGATTGTCTTAAAAGTCACCTTTTAGGGGCCTGAAATAATCTTCTCGCTGTATTTTTAGCAACACAGTTATCTGACTTCATTCATGGGAGATGCTGAGACAGCTTTTCCATGACCTGTGACAACACTAACATTCGGCTGCAGGAGACAAATGTTTCCTGAGGTTATTAACAAGGATGTCGTGATACAATACCTCAATACCACAATAATTCGGTCATGATAGGATTTGTTTCATGATGCACTGTAATACTCTACAGAATTGACTGAAAATATAAGTAGTGGTTAAAATAACAACATACAGCAAAAGACCTAAACTAATAAAATATACAACATATTGTGATATGATAAATCAGACTGACTCAACAATTTTATTAAAAATTCCCATTACAGTTTATTAAAACAGCACTGCATTGCATTAACAATACATGTTGATACAAGGCCATAGAGAATTGAGACAGTAGTGTGAAAAATATGGCAATGCTCACCTTTGTAAATCTGCGTATAGAAAGGGGTTTAATGCAATATACTTTGGGTTATTTTATCCTTGCTGTGTTGCAAGTGCAGCTTTTAATATGGATTACCCAAAGGGAAATGGGTCTCTCTTCCCCTGGCACTGTCAGTGCTGTTACCCGTTGAACTACATAAGAAATGGCAGTGTTGGGGCCATATTGTACTCACTGCACCACACAAGTCAACTACCCATTGGAAAGTACAGTATGACCTTTTCTGAGTTGTACCCCAATCCAATTAATTAGTTGTTGACATTTCTGGTAATTCAGTGGAGTCGCACACAGGCTTCAGTAGCTCCAGCTGACGGCGCACCAAAGTGATGTGAGGCGAGTGCAAAGAAGGTTCTCATCTCATTTGCACTGTGGAGGCAGCAAAGAAAAGTGAGAGTCAATTGTAATATTTTGACTTCTTTTTAAAATAAGTGCAGCGCAGTTGATCTTTTTGTATGCTGAAGGTCCCAGGGGAGCCCAGCTTTTCAGAACATATCCCGTGCCTCGTTCCATGTCATACTGTACGTATGTTTGCTGATAAGCAAGGGGGCATTAAACTCCCAGGTTTTTGCTTGGCGTTTGATGTGATGTGCTGCACCAAAGACAAAGAGAAAGGGAGACTGGCATGTATCAAGGCTCCAGTGGCCAGGCTGACAGACGGACCAAACTGATGTGAGAGGAATGCAGAGGGAAGTTTGGTAACATTCAATTTTTCAGCGCTATTTTCTTTAGTCAGGTTACTCAAAGCAAATACTGATTGTGAGACAATACCACTTTCAGTGCCCTTCAGTGTTGAGTGAGTGCACATTTCATTATGTGGTAGCTATTTCTACCACAGTCTAGTGTTTTTCTTGCTCAGGAACTTGAAATAACTAGAAAGCTTACTTGGTTATTGTCTGCGTATATAAAATACTAAAGTGGAAGAGAAATGAGGATTCTTCAGGTGAGCTCTTCTTTTGCCATCATACTCCCTCATAACCCAGCAGGGGTGATCGGTCCCTGGCTTGTGTGCATAGTCTGCTGATTACTCTCTTTGACCTGCAGCCATTTAATGTTTTGCAGCAATGTAAGCCTGGCAGAGAGAGCCCTCTATGGCCTATCCCTGCCTATGGCACTCAATCTGCTGCCTGGCCCACTTCCTACCCCAACCTTCCTACATCTGATCCTCCCAGGGAGGCAGCTCCAGCCTCACCAGCTGTCTCAACGTATCAGACATCAGCACACTCTCTGGCCGAAGAGGCCATTGTGCATGGTTTCCTGGAATTCCTGCTTTCCCTTCAGCTGCCAGCCTTGCGCTGTTTTCTGAGAATTTGCTTTGATAAAACATGTGCTTGCTTGCTTGATACCAAGAGTGTTCCCCTCTTTGCTCTGGGACAGCTTCATCATGGTGACTCAGTCTTGCCCCTGCAAAAAGACACTGAATGAGCTGAGCAGGACAGCACAACACAGACAGACAGAGTTGTGGCATTGACACGCAGTGGCTTGACATGCCCGCACTTTCTTTAAGAGATCTTGAAAAGATTCTTGTTCCCAAAGTATGATATAAAAATATGATATATGTGAAAACAGTACAGCAGAAACGACATCCATGAATGACAAATAAGGGACACAGATTGAATCCAAAGAAATTTCATCACTAAAGAAATAGATCTGATGCCAGAATTAAATGGCTCTAACTACTGTGTGTGTGCAAACGACTGTGAAAACTACAAATGAAATGGTGTCTTGGTGGCCTGCCTGGTTGCCTGTTGAACAGTAAAGATAAGTAAGGCTGGATTTTCTTCTTCTGTTTGCCAGGAACTTGAGGAGAATTACCAGCGCGCCTACTCTGAAGCCTTGACAGCCTTTGGGAATGGAGCTCTGTTTATTGAGAAATTCATTGAAAAGCCAAGGCATATTGAAGTACAGATCCTCGGTAAGTGTTGCGTGGGCTTTAAGGTGGCCTTTAAGTACGTGCTGGTGTCTTAAACACAAAAAAACTATCCTGCTGTCCCACTATGTAGAGAATGACTCATGAACAGCGTTGTGCATGAGAGCTGTATGTGTGTGTGAATGAGATTTATTGGTCAGCACAGCATTGTCAGCTATTATTTCTCCTCATTATGGAGAATGTAATTGCAGTGCTGTTCGATATTATAGAACTGAAATTCAACTCTCAACATTTATGGGAAGTGTGTATGCCCAGGTGTGTGTGTGTGTGTGTACATGTCTTTTTATCTACAGTGGATATAAAAAGTCTACACACCCCTCTTAAAATGCCAGGTTTTTGTCATGTAAAAAAATGAGACCAAGATAAATCATTTCAGAATTTTTTCCACCTTTAATGTGACCTATAACCTGTACAACTCAGTTGAAAAACTAAATGAAATCTTTTACAGGGAGAAAATAAAAATAAAAAACTGAAATAATGTGGTTGCACAAGTGTGCACACCCTCTTATAACTGGGAATGTGGCTGTGCACAAAATTAACCAATCACATTCAAACTCATATTAAATAAGAGTCAGTACACACCTGCCATCATTTAAAT
>OMLB01034775.1:9487-24711 GCA_900302555.1 Myripristis jacobus | reverse complement strand
ATTATTACTGTTACTGTTTGTTTATATTATATATTTTTGTTACGGTTAGTTTGTCATCACATTTATGAGGTGAAGTTGTGTACTTTGCAAAATTTTTAACTTTAGTTAGTGTGGAGCCTTCAAATAAGCCCTGGGTTTCTGCTGATCCCTGCACTGTATATTAAATTGTGCAAAAATAAAACTAAAAACTAAAAACTAAAACACTACCATCAACCATCAACAGGTAAGACAGGTGGGCTTGCGACTCCGGTCGCCGGTGCAATCCAGCGGGAAAACCTTTGGGTGAATGAACAGTGCTCTCTCCTCCCTCAACACGGCTGATGTGCCCTTGAGCAAGGCACTTAACCTCCAACTGCTCCAGTGGAGCTGCTCAGAAAAAAATAGTGGTACTAAACTGTGGTACTAACTAAACTGTTGACACTGTTTACCATTTTGGTGTTGACTTACACTAAGGTAAACTTAAAATCACGACACTTGCAGAACGCTCTTACAACCCTTTATGCTGCTGTATCCTCTCATTTGTAAATTTAAACTACAGCTGGTGGTGCAGTGACCTATAAAAAGAAAGGTAAACAGTGACCTCAGTGAAAAATGTTAATTATCTTTCCAGAGAACAAACTTTTCTTTTTTGTGCAACTTTCCAGGATGCATAATAATGTGAATTTACGTCATGTTTAAGTCCCTGGCTGCGGCTGCTGAGTTCTATCCTCTCTATCAGCCTCTCTGGCAGGTTAGTGTCTATTGTTTGGAGGTTATTTTCTATTCTTTCCATTGCGGCGCTTCCTGGATGAGGATGAACACGCGGCTCCCCTCGCTGGTCCTCGTGGGAGCCGCAGGCGCTAATGATGCAGAGGTATGTGGAGGTAAAGGAAGGCTAGCTCATTAGCTGCTGCCGGTATAGCAGCGGCGGCATTAGCCATGCTTGTGCTGATCCCCACGGACGCTACACCAAGGTGCTTGGTATACGCATTTCCATTATATTTAGACTGATTGACAGGGGGCGCGGCGCTGGGATTAAGTTAGGCTCCTATATCACCATTGTTACAAGAAACCGCAAGTAAAGAGTGTAAGGGTCAAACTCAAAGATGAAACAAACAACAATCCTCTGCTTTACTGTGTGTATAAGCAAACCGAGATAAAGAACAAGGAGGAGGGGCCACAAACTGATAACACATTCTTTATGAAGCCGTGCTGTCCTGGGACCTTCGAGACCTTTGCCCCCCGTCTCTCCCAAGTCAAAATGTAAAATATAAGACCAAAAAAGAGAAAAAAACATGTAAAAAATAATCTAAAAAACAGGAAAGCGGTGTATTAGTTGGATAGCTGGATAGTGCGATATCAGTAGACGTTTTGCCTGTATCAGCTTTAAAAAGTAATCAGTCAAATTAAATGAATACCGGTGTAGTATTTTTCAGACGCATTATCACTTAATACAATTGTTAAATGAGCAACAGAGTAAAATTAACTTGGTGTTTTGTTTGAGAAACATGTAATTATCGTAAGTCAGGACTTTCTGAAAAGTTGTACCAGTTTTATATCATGACTAGGCCTACAAAAATGCATACTGGTATTGGCCTAAAAAATACAAATCGGAGCATCCCAGGGTGTAACTACTCACCCTTTTCTCGCTTTATTTTGCACCTCAGTTTTTAGGCCACAGCCTGGCTTAAAGAAAACAGAACAGACTCAAAATTCATTTTTTTTCTTTTGAATTATAAACCAACAAATTTGACACAAACAGCTGAATGGGGCTTGTAAAGGTTGTGCAGCAACAAAGAGCGTTTGTATGCCGCTCATGGAAAAGTCACTTACTGGGTTCAGCGTTATCATCAATCAAAAGCAGTGTGTCGCATGTTCTACTTTATGAATGTGTGGCCTTTAATTTGGTCAAAAAAGACAAAAAAAAAATCATGATTCACCACAAAACTGAAAACTGCAGAGTCAATGCTTTGGTTACAGAAAACACTGCATTCCTAATTGCAGTTTAGAATAAGAGTGTATGAAGATAATCAGAAATTTCATGTAGACTTCAGCTAACTAAGCTGTAAATATTTTAATGCAATCAGTGGGGATAACCAGACAAAATAACACTGTTCCATATGGAGTGAAGTGAATAATCTGATCCTCATTAACAACAGGAGAAAGTGACCCAGCTATGACTTTGGTTTAGTGGCAGGTAATGCATGTATTTGTGCCAGGGGGCCAAAGCTGAGCCCTCACCTCTCTGACACGGAGGTTAAATGTGCGCACGTGTGTGTGTGTGTGGGAGGTTCGAGCTGCCGCCGACAAACCTCACCTTGTGTAAAATCAACAGCAAAACGATCCATTTCCCAAAAAAGGTTATGAAAAAAACATGAAAGCCTGTCTACTTTTCTTGCTAACCCACGGCAAGCCGCGACACCTCTCCGGCTCCATTGATATCGCCTCCATTCAGGTATCAGACTGTGTGGGAAAAAGAGCTGCAAGCCTTGTGAACTGCAAACACAGCGCTCCGTTGTAAATACAGCCGCTGAAGGCTCAAATCAATCACCTCTCTCTCTGAAACAAGGCGACATTATGGGCTGCCGCCTATAGTGCAGCGTAGCAAAGGTGGGCGAGCGCTGTCCGATGGTATGGCGGATGTGAAGGATATAAAGCCGAGAAATCAATCTTCTGACTAAGTTGCAGCTCAGAGTTCACCGCTGTGGATAATGTCACCGAGTGCAGAGCCTACACAAGCGATTGTGCAAGGACATACAATGGGGTTTCCACCCACAAGCACACATCCAGGCAATAAACACAGAGAAGCCTCTTTGTCTCCGGTAGATATTTCACGCATGGAAATGTCAAACGAAAGTGGCACAAGCTCTGTTTGTTTGCAGCGGATAGAGGAGAGAAAACTGAGGAGGGGGGAAAAAAAAAAAAAGATCAGCTTTGGGTGACTTCCTCCCGCAGGAGTTTGAAGCAACAATGTCTTCTTAATAGCCACGATAATGATTTAATTCATTATGCGCTTTTTCATTAAAGGCAAATCTCGACGAGCGTCTCGAGGAAAAGCCAATTAAAATCAAGTAAAACAACAACCGAAAAAAGCAAAGCAAGAAGAAAAGTAAGGAAATGAAGGGGGAGGTCAAGCTGATTAATAGTAATATCTGGCTGGAAAACAATGCTGGAGCAGAAACACCAAAGTTTGTCTAATTAGGCAAAGAAACATCTCTTGTTTAAAGTTTATACAAACCGCACTGACCTTTACTGCAGCGAAGCCATTGTTGAGAAATTGTAACAGCAAATTAAAGCTTAGCGTGTATTTTTGGAGATACTCTCCTGACTCAATCTCCCCCAGAGGAGAAATATGTCTTTTCCTTTGCCTCAGCCGGGCAGATGTTCACCGTCGCAGGAGGATTGAAACCAGAAGCACAGCCACCCTAATCAACTACACCAATCTTGCTGGCCCTAAAATAGCCAACAGTAAGAGGTTACAACATTTAAGAGACTGTATTTCATTAAACCTGAGGTCCGTCTCTTGTGTTTTCAATCCAATCCAATTCAATCCTCCCTTTAAAAACCTGTTTGTGTTTCAAAACTGCAGAGCACCTAGCTGTCATTTCCTCCTACTCTCATAAAAACAGAATAAAGCATTTTATAGAGTCTTCTGTTTTGCAGTCATACAAGAGATTTATCAAGGTTAACCAAGACCTACTTTAGCTGCGGACATTTCAGCAATCCCTCCCCTTGCAAACGTCTAAACACCCCGACCCACTTCTCAATCCACTGGGGCCTTTGCAACGCTGCTTCCCCTCCCTCTCCCTTACCCTCTCCTCTTCCTCCTCCCGCTGCCTGGTGGCTCTGAAAATTCACTCTAACATTTTAAAATTTACATTTTGGGCATTTAGCTGACGCTCTGATCCACCGTGATTAAGCTTCCCACTCCTGGCTCGCCCAAATTACAAGACTGTAAGAAGTGCGAGACATTCCCGTGACCGCAGATTTATCACATAAGAGGGAAAAGAGCCAAGGAGAGAAATAAAAGTAAGGCCTAAGTGGAGAGATAGAGGGAATTTTTGTCTTGTTTTTAGAGAAATTAGATTGAGTCGAGGAGAGGGAGGGGGAGGGATGTGATTCAATGGGGATAGAGTAATGTGAAGATGGAGGATGAAGGGGGAACTTGGCAGGGATGAAGCTACTGGAAGGAATCCCTGATCCTCTGCAGCCGGCTCTGAAAATTCAATCTTTTGTCTGGCGGCCAAGAGGTTACGTTAGGTGGAGGTAACCGCGAGAGCCCGAGTCTGGGAATTACAGCAGCGGCTCTGACACACAGCACGCCCGGGCGAGAGAGAGTGAAGCGAAATGCTGCGTTACAGAGCAAATGGCTGAAACCAGAGGGCGTGGGAAAGGGCAGGGGTGTGCACTACCACCCTGCTGGTGTCACTACTGGGTAAGGCACTGGACAAAAAAAATACACAAACAGAAAAATAAATCTTCATTAAGCAAAATTATCATTGTTCCAATGTGTCAAGAAGACTAAGTTTTCTGTCACTCCTGATTGAGTTTTATTATGCTTTTGGTTTACACTTTTTATGTTGTGTGCATTTTTACTACTTTTCTGCAATACTGCACTTGCATTTTGTGGAAAATATGATATATCTGACAAACAGAAAAACAAATGAACAAGAGAGTCAAGCTGTCAGTGAATATTATTGAGAAAGTTTCAGCCAGCTGTAGCAGTGCAATTAAGTTTTAGCAAAATCTGATTTAGGGCTGGGCCAATCATCGATATAATGTTAAACCTTCAAATAAAGGACCTTTTATTAGCTGGATATAACTCAACGTTTTGACAAATAAAGGCCAGTCCATATTAGATGCAAAGTTACACTAAATATTCAAACCAAACTCAAAATAGTTGCAATGCCTCAGGCTATTTAACCCACCGCTTGTTAACACAAACACCAGCTAAGGTAGTACTTTCATGATTTAAAGAGTTCATAAATCTCAACCTAAACGCTATCAGGCTCAGATTATGTAACTATTCCAAAAGGTTTGACAGGGTCAGGAAGCTTTGGAAGATATTTTCTTCCTCCATCAAGCAAAAAAATATATGTATATACATGATCCATGATCTGGTATCAAAAATTTTTAAATATTTTTTTTCCAGTTTTTACTGTGTGAGTTTTTCCACAAAGAGACACAGGTCCCAAATAAAGGCCAGCTGCTTTTGGTAATTGAAGTTTTAATGTATATTGATATTGTGATATGAGAGTGTAGATGCTAATTTGGGATTCTGAATACCGGGCAAATCATGACATGGAATAAGTGTTGTGTTTTCCTGGTTATAAAGGCTGTATTACAGCAAATTCTCTGCACTTATTGGACTGCTGCGGCTATTCTGTTATTTGCCTCTACCTGATGTCTGTTAAACAAAACTCCAGTGTGTAAAAATCTTATGAAAGCACCTATATCTAAGTATATATTATAGATATATTTGATTTTGCCCTGTATTAATGCACTCTGCAGAGATACAGGGAATGGATGAAATACTGTAAACATCACATCAGAGAGGAGTTTGGGCTAACTGGATCATAAATAGCAAGGGCAGCGACACAGGCGAGTCTTTCGAAGCTGAATGCAAATTAGCAGGATGTGTCAGTTTTTAAGAATTCATCCAATCAACACATCTATATTTGAGTTTTCAAAGTAAAATGAGACAATTAACCGAGCACGACGCGCCAAATAAGTAATAAAAACTCCAAGATCATTTAATGCGGCATGAGGAACAGCCTTGAAAAAGCCATGACAACATACTGTACTGTAAGCCAAGTACATTTCCACTTCTGTCGTCCCTCAAAGAACTGGAGGCTTTCCTTTCCACTAAATATAGTTCAGGACTTGCATGACACGAATCCAAGGAGGACTGAAGCTTTTCTGGAGGCAAAAAGGCGGCCAAACTTCTCACCAGCTACTTGAAATTCGCATATTAGATGCTTCTGGTATTTCAATCTGTCCTTGCCATTCTCCATTTGCAAAAACAAGAGCGTGAGAGCGGTATTTATTGTTATCAAAACAGGGTTTTATATCAGGCTTCCTACTCAATGTCAAATGTAAAATTCCCTGACTTATTCCATTACTGGGTGAATTTCCATGACCCACATAAATATAACAAGCCGTTTTGTCCTAGACCAACACTTTCAACTCACTCAAGATTTAAAAGTCTTTATTCTGTAGCAAAACTGCATGAGATTCCATGTCTTGTCCCATGGATTTATGCATTTCCCTGTCTTTCCCTACCTGGAAAAGGCTTCAGTATCCCATGACTTTCTAGAAATTCTTGGCGTATACTCACTATCACCCTCCACGCCTTTCCTCTAAATACCCAAGCCACCCAAATAGTGTACAAGGGAGTGTTACTGATTTGATATGAGGCCTGCAGGGTGAGAAACGACCACCAACCACCAGCCAAAATGCTGGAAAATTTTCACTACTGCTGATAAGCCACTTTGGCAGGTATCCAACCATCGCCTGGGGGGGTTTCTTTCTACTCCAAAACTTAGACTGGCGGGTCAAATAGTGAAAGTGTCTGGTGAATGTGAGAGTCTACACAAACAGGGTTCATTTACTGTTCTCAACAAATGGTTTTCAATTACTTTTTTTCACTTGAATGACATAAATTTTAGCATAATTTCCATGACCAAGAGAAAGCGTTTTACAGTTGCAGCAGAAAAGGTGTTTTTTGATACTTTATATGCTTTGAAAGTTGGCCTACATTTCAAATAGTGTGTATGAGCCTCTCTACAACAAATGTGTAATAGACGTATAACTAGATATGTTCAATTTTCTTCACAATTTGCCATCGATTTGACCAAAATAAGCCAAAGAAAATAAGTCATTTTCCACTTTCTTTACCAGAATGACACTTCATTTTTGTTTTTGAATTGGTCAATCAATACTCTGCTATAGTCAGATTTCCTTGACTACTCAAGGTCCTCGAAATGATATTTTTTTATTATGAGTGCAGGCCTTTGCTGTATATGTGTACAACCTTTCTGATGCACATTTTTGGATGAACAAACAGGAGAGAATTACAGCAAAATATGTGAGAATGGACTTTTCTAGGTCCTTGGACATTGCATTTTCAAATTTACTGACTTTTCTGTGTTTTTCATGACCATATGAGCCCTGAAACCAATGTGTCGAGAATAGCAGAAATGTTTCGTTTTTTGCTGTGGTAAATGTGTTCCAGAGGCAGGGCTGTAACCACTAAACCATCTGTAGGCAGAGAAAACGACAAGTTGCCAAACAGACGTTTAAGCTTCAGGGATGAACAGGCATAACACACTCTGTTTAAGCACTAGTCTGAGACATTTTCATACTAATAAATGTCTGTTTTGCTTGTCTCTATGGCTGATTTTAATAACACAACAATGGCTCAACTGATATCCAGCTTTTCCATTGCCTGTTCTCAACACTCAACATCTGGTTGCCTTCTCTTGTTGCACAGGAAGGGATGTATTTTACGTTTCCAGGTTGTTTGGAATAAACACAAGAGGAAGAACTGGGCAGCAAGGATGCGAGGTGATAGCTACCATCAACATCAACATCACCAGAAAATCCATCAACAGACAATCCCAAGCGCACTGTTTGATTGACAGGTGAACACCACGGTGATGAGCACTTTGCACCAAAGATGACGACGACATAAACAGGGATCTTGGATCCCCGCTTTAAAAACTCGTCTGTTCATTACGGCATTAGCAATGTGACATTTCAGTCACACAGATTTCCATGCAGACAGGTTTTTCCTGACAATCACTGAAGGAATACAGGCACTAATATTCAATTTCCACTGTGTGGCAGGTCACAGGGGCAGGCTGTGCTGCACTCTGCGCTGCAGCTTCATAATGAAGTGGCATTTTGGCGGGCCAGGCCTGCGCTCGGCACTGCGTGCACTGGAGTAGGTAAACAACTCATTCATCAAGGCTTTTTTTGTGTGCCTGCCAGGAGCGGGGATTGTTCGTTATGATGGAATTTGTTCTAAGGATCAACTTATCATCTGTGTCCGGGCAGAGATGAAATAGGTTTGTGGTGATGCATGATTTCTTTGGGCGCTGCTTTGTGTGGGAATATATACGAGCGGAGCTACAAGGCTCTAAGTGATGGTTTCTGAATAGCATAGCGTGAATATGTTAGGCTGAGGCCAGGGGTCAAAACAGTGTGCGGAGCTGGCCTCTCGGCTTCCCTGCTATGCTTGTTGTTGCTGCTGATGCAATCTGACACTCTTGTGCCACATAACTGGCACGAAAACACAACATCAAGTCCCTGATCCCGCATCACTCCTGCAAATACCCACTTCTCTTCTTCCATTTCTGCCTCAAATTTTAAGCAGAGGACGCACAAAACTTTTCAATCTTTCTGCTGCTCCTCCACGACAAGACATTTCTTGCAGCTCCTTATCTAGGTGAAAGAACAAAACGTGAAATTTCTGAATAAGTCCTCTAAAAAATGTGGAGACAGCTCAGCAAGCATGCAGAAAAAATGTGAGAATTATAAAAATTACATTATCAGAACATTTATTAAGTGTATTCAGGTCAGTGAGTCAAAAGAAAATCATCTAGTCATTCTACCAAGCAGGATGTAATTAACAGTGGGAAGCAGAAGTTCCATTTTTTGTGAAAAATGGAACAAACTTTTATAAATAGTCACACCTCGCTATGAATTTTCACACATCGTCCCACAATGATGTTCTTGCATTCAGAAAAGAGTTCCTCCGTTTTTCACCGCTCATGTCACCATTAAGAGGAAAAATCTTGTCTGGATAATTGAAATTCCTGTCTTATAAAAAAGTAGGACTTTTTAAATCATAATTTGCAACAGCGTCAAACAAGGCTGCTAGTTGACATCTGTATTTTTTATGCAGAGGTTAAGACTGGCAGCTAACCATTAACAGCTAATACACACTTTTAAAAAATTCAATCAATTTCAGTCGCCTAATTAAAACAATTTTCAACTGCCGGTTCAGGCAAAGTTGAACATATGCCACAAATAGTATGAGTCAGTCCATAGCAGAAAGTTAGTAACGTAGGCATGTTGTCCATCTGGCATTGTGTTTTGACTTTCACAGCCTATGATCACAAGATTTAAAACATTGGACAGAAGGCAAAGCCTATGTTACAGCAATAAAAAAAAATCTTTTTCATTTGCTGCCAGTGGCAATAGGAGAGTTTAGTCATTAAGCACAAACATGTAATTATTATGGTTTGAATTTTTTCCCTGCTGTGCCTCCTTTTTGGTGGAAAGTCTGTAAAATGCATCATTTCAGTTAGGGTTAGACCAATTTATCAGTGTACCACTATACTGGGGCAAAATCTGCCTTTTGTGGTTGTTGAATATTGGATATCAGCATGTCTTCCCTCTCCAGTATGAAGGAGGCTATTCTCAATCCCTTTCTTTAAAATATTTTTAATATTGTTTGCAAGTGTCTCTCAAAGTCTGTCTGTATTTTTTTGTGTATGGTAATTTTTTTAATTTAAGGCAAAATTGAACTTTGGTACCCATTTATCCTATTTTTATTCATGCAATTACAATTGCAGTTATTTGTGAAAGTACTATCAGGTTGTTTCTTCCTGGCTCAAGCTTACTCAAGTTTCCTGCACACACTGACTGCCGGATCTACTTTCCAATTCAAATAGAATAATAATAAATGAAGAGACGTTTAATTTCCTTTAAAAAAAAATGGGTACCAGGGCTTGTTTATGTGCTAAACATGTTAGTTTAGGAGACATTTTGCCACAGTACATAAGTAAACAGAGAGATACAAATACAGTATGGTGGAGACACTATATCGTGGAGCCACACCCAGGGAACTACACAACCCAACACTACACCAAAGGTCAATTTTGCATTAAAGATATTGAATATCGGTGCACAATAGTCAGCCGAACCCTAATTTCAATAAGCTGTCAGATCAGATTTGGCCCTAGAAAACATGACTGTGACGTGTTTTCACATTTTCCATGAGCCTGTGTGGCTGACAAAACCAGAAATGATGCATTTTGCACTTGATTCTCTCTCCCTTTATTTTTTGTTTTTTGAAGCCGCTGTCTTTTCTCTTTCTTTCTTTCTTTTTATTTTTTTTTGGTGCACTGCCACCGTCAAACCGCTCTCGAAAAACGTGGGCACTGCCGGTTAGAAATGCATCCCACCACTTGCCTTGAGGGCAGCTCCTGGCCGGCTGGGATAAAGATTTTTACACCATTTATAGCTGTTTGACTATCAGAGGCATCAGGCAGCAGGGGCAGCATGGGAGAGCGAGGGCCCGAGGCGAGGTTGCCACCTGAGCGAGCATCGTGCGCTCTTTTATAGCTACTGGCAAAAAGCTGCAGTCCCATAGCACAAAGTTTGATATGCAGTTAGCCTTGGCGCTTAATCAAAACTTCTGTGATGAAAGAGGACTATATGTGTCTGATGGTAATAGTCAAAAAATATTATAGTTGAGATGTGGGGAAAATGAGAATCACATGAATCTACCGTTTGGATGAAAAGGATTGAGAAGACACTGTTGTGTGTTATAGGGGGAAAAAAGGCGTAATTGTATCATTATTTTAATTCCTTATTTTCTCTGGTTTCATTTTCCTGATAAACAGACAGAAAACGGCACAAAAACAGGAGTGCAGTCTGTGCAGGCAGAGAGAAGCACAGTGACAGACTATTTCACAGTAGTCAGAGTGATTTTACAGTACAGCCCGCTTCTCGGCAGAGCGCTACGTTAATGACCCATCAGATGCTGTCGTGACACGGGGAGGGGCCGCCGGGTTGGATTGGGTGAGCCGGTCACAAAGACTGCACTCTTTCCACGGCTGGGGAGGGGAGGGGAGGGGAGGTGGGCATTAAAAACCACCGCACTCAGCAACAGAATCCAATCCCTTTAATCCTCGCTGGTATGCCTGGGCGACAAACGCCCGTTGGTCTCCGCCTCAATTAGCGCTGATGGGGCCAGTTGCTTGACGGCACGCGGGACAAGGGGAGCGCTTGGTCTTCGCCGTGAACCGCCGACTGTACGGTTTACACAAGGCACGCATACCGGCATCCCCCCGTGGGTGCTGGGCTGCAGCCAGCCACAGCGGTGCATAGCGTACATTCTTAACAGGACGGGCAATTTAGATACCTCGTTATCTCTCGCAAGGCGCCGTACAGGGACCGTTCCCCCATCCCGCCTCGCTTACATTCTGTGTTCTTGAATTGTCTGGATTTATTTGAAAGGTGTGTTAAGTGCCGCTTGGGCTTTTTGGGCTGCCATGTGTATTGAATTCACCTGGAAACTGCGATATCACTAAGGCTGCAAGCATTTCAATTCACATTTCTAATGCATGCAATCAATAAATATATAGAGGGAAAGAGGAGAGAGCCTGGCTGACGGGCCTCCCTCAAACCTGTAAGTATCATGTATGAGGATATTGCTCCTTAGTGGTGAGCCCGATGGGAGACATTCCCATAATCCACCACTTTGAGCTTCCAACTCCATCAGAAGGTAATGCGGACTTAAAGCCGATGACGACTTTTAGTATCACTATTCATATCGCAACGTCCGTTTCTGTCAAGGTAATCAAAATATGATATCTGGCCTGCGTCGTGCAGTCTCGCTGAACCGACGAATCACAAGAGAAAAGAAGAGAGAGAGAGAGAGAGCAAGTTGAAAAAAAAATGTGGAGGCAAATCACTGCTCAAAGACTGCAGCACATCACACACTGCTGCTAATGTGTGTGACTAATGTAACTTCCCTTTCCTTTTAATATCCAAGCCTCGCCACGGAACAATATGGATTTTTCAAGGCCAATGCTGACATACAGCTTCATCCCACCCATAACAGCCCATTACTTTGTGTATTTTGGTCAGAACTGGAATATAAATGCAGCTTTTCGCACAGGTGTGTCTTAAAGTAACTGTGTTTCTGTACGCCTTTGGGAGCTGAGCAAAAGAAATCTCCCCAGAATTAGCCAGAAAAAAATACAAGGAAATTGCCAGAAAATTATCCCCCCCAAAAAAAAAAAAAAATTATAAAAAAAGAAAAAAGAAAAAAAAGGAAAGATAAGAAAAAAATAGAAATTACAAGAAACAAATCCGAAAATTGACGAAAAAATACAATAAAATAATAAAAATAAAGGTAAATTTGTCAGAGTGAGACAAAACCTTTAAAATAAACACCAGGTTTTGCTCTGCTGCTAATTTTACAGTTGCATTAAGCGCCAATTTCACCTATCAGCCAATCAGACAGTAAAATTAATGTTGGTCCGATAGTGATATTTCATTTCAAAGCTGAAACTGGCAGATACCAACATCTCCACCGATACATCATCCATTTCTATCTAAGCAGGTTTCACCCGTCCTGTAAATTGGTGCAAGATTTCTACTCGAGCAAATAAATAGGAAGTTTATTACCAGCCTCTTTATTCACAGGAGCCCGACGAGCAAAACCTTTATCCTCACATCAATACTGTTGTTATTGCTGCTCACCATCCTCCACTTTATGGTCTACTTACTGTCTCATTATGCCCACTGTTTGCACTTGGCTGGCCTGACATTTGTACAAGACAAACCTCCAACCTCCACGAACCAATAAACCCTTCAATCACCCATCCATCCATCCATCTGATGACCTACTTCTGTCTTCTTGCTCATCTGTATATCTAGACTGTAACCTAACTGCGACAAATTCGTCACGAGGCTGCAGAGACACAAAACAAAACACAAATACTTTAGTGTATTTATGTGATATTCTATCAAAAGTTTTAAAAAAAAGGGAGCGTTTTTTACGGCCCTGTTGCACAAAGTGACCATAATTTATATCTGCAGAGGGGTTTATAGGGCTGCTGATCAATGCCAGTGACTTGATTTCTGGCTTTTAAAACTGGCTGTGTTTGGAACAAAAACCTCTCCCTGCATCAAGACAATCCCTCACATTTCGGCTACAGCGGCTAAAAAGCCTCGTTCTGCAGCCAAAACAGCAAAGGACAAAAATGTATTTTCATCCCAGTGTTTAGCACAGTGATATTTCACCTCTTTGCCAGGCATTGTAAAAAGCTTCCTGTTGGACCTCCGCCGTAATCAGCGATTTCACCCGTCTCTGAGGTGACAACGTGGCTTTTGTCCATTACAGGGCACCGTACACAGTGCCAGGGACCTGATGATGTTGTACTTATCTATAGAATCTATAGAAGTCATCTATAGATTAAGATTACTTAATGAGGGCTGCAGCAAAAAAACCTATGCATTTGTTTTTTATATAATCCATACACAGTGTGTTAGGTGTCAAAAATAGCAACAAAGGCTCATGGGAAGTCAGCAGAGCCCAAAGTTATGTCTTCAAAATGCTTCTTTAGTTTGACCAGGAGCCAAAAAAAATCTTTTTTTAATGACATGAACAGAGAAAAGACAGGTAATCTCAGCATCTTAGTGAGGCTGGAATCTGCAAAAGTTTGGGATTCTTCCTTGATAAATTACCAAAACGATTAATCTTCTGTTGATCAACTAACCAATTAATCAACCAACGCTATGGTTAATGCCCCTTTAATGCAATTTGTGCTTCACTAGACGGTGACAAATGGAGGATGACGGGGTAACGCAGACGAAGGTGGACGTCAGCTGTCACAGGTGGCCTCGAACCCGTGTCATCCCCAAGTTTGCGGGTTACACCTCAGCCCCGTGACGCCCTCACCCTTCGGCAAGAAGAAGACGGACGAGCGACCCTCACGATGGTGAGGAATCCTGGCGAGGGAAGGAAGGAGGAAGGAAGGAAGGAAGGGAGGGAGGGAGGGAGGGTAAAGCAGGCGAGGACCCTCGAGAGCGCCTGAAACAAGAGCATGATGAATGTACAGCTCGCAGTTTTTAATCAAGGATCAAAGCAGGGCCTCTCCGTCTGAGCAGCCGGCCTGTCTAGACTGCGACTCTCCCAAGCACATAAAGCAACATCTGCAGGATGCATTAATTACAGTAAAGGCCCATTCTGCACTGTTCTCTAGGGTACCGGGCTCAGTCAACGCCTCTCAGTGCATCAAGTGGTATGGGGAGGAGGGAAAAAAATGAGACTTTTCTTCCAAGTTGCTATTTATATATATGTATGCATCTATTTTGGAGAGGAGACTCCGCCGCCTCATCATTCATAATCTCAAAAAATGCAGACGCTCCGGCCTTTAGAGGCGATGCCGTTTAGTCGACCGTGGACTGAAGTCACCTGCTACCCTTTAAAAAGCCCCGTCGTTTGTTTTAATTCAGTCAGAAATCGTTACGGGGGCGATCCATCGACCTCCCATTATTGAGGTCATTTACATTTTAGGCTTTTAGCCGCGGCTCTTATCCGGCCAATTTCAAACGAGCAGGCAGGTAGGGAGGCAACGTTTTTTCTTTTTTTTTTTTGCTCAAGGACACGTGGCAGACATGCTGTGTGAGGGTTGAACATGTGAACTTTACCATACAGGATGTTCGGTCACACCCCTTTCTTGTCTCTGAGAACTACACAATTAAAAGAAGGCATAAATCACAATTTTGGTTCCTAGAATCTGAAAACTACAGGGTTCCCATTGTACATCAGAAGTAAAATTCATGCTCTATATGACATATATGAACACACCATATTGTTGTTGTTTGTTTTCCTTGACCAAAAGGCAGCCAGGGGAAATGTCACAATAGCACTCAGGGGCAAAACATATACAAACCACGTGAGCAACAGATTATCAGATTAAAAAATGACACTTAAAGCATTTATTTGACTTAATCCTGTCATACAGACAAATGTAAAGCAGAATATATCTGACTCTTGAGTTTGAAATGTGTTGAAAATTTTGGTCAAGGGAAGTCTCATGTCACCAGAATACACACACAAAAAAATGAAGATTCATTGGGGTACTAAACAGACTTGGGAAATAATATATATATATATTTTTGGGGGGACTTATAGTCTGCTTAGTATCCAGATAAATTTACTTGCATGTATTCTGGCAGCTCAATGTGTTAGTCTGTGTATATTTTCAATAGTGTTATATGTTCTGTTTTAAATCTATCTGGATGAGAGGATTAAGTCAAAAAAACGCCTCAAGTGTCATTTTCATCAATGATAATCTGGTGCTCAAAGCTTCAAGATGCAAAAAGCACAAAAGTAATATTTTTTCCTCACAGAAGATTGTGTGATTAATAACCGTGATCGCAACATGTCGTTATAATCGGGATCATCATTTTAGCCAGGACCACGCAGCCCCCCCCCC
>OMLB01034774.1:0-13961 GCA_900302555.1 Myripristis jacobus | reverse complement strand
CCGGGGTGGTGGTGGGGGGGCTGAGCAGGGCCCGGCCCGGTGGGGAGTGGGTCGCGGGAAGACGATGACGACGAGTCGTCCTGGATGGGCACGGTGATGAGGTTGCTGTGTTTGCGGGTGGTTACTGTGGCGATGCGGAATGTCTCCGGGCCGAGGCCAGAGGATGGGGGCGGGGCGTCGTGAGAAGCCGGCGGCGGCTGGCTGTAAGGGTCGTGACTCCCGTGCTGGAGGGGGTTCGGGAGATGGACGTGGTTCTTGGGTAAGTGAGGCGGGGGCACGCGGAAGCGGTCAGGCACCTCCGAGGCTGGTGGCAGGTGCATGGGCTCCGGGCGGCCAGCCGAGGACTTGGTGGCCCTCATGTGGCGGTGGTTAACGTGGGCCTGCAGGTCACGCTGGGACAGGTAGGTGCGCTTGCATCCCTGCACGATACTACACATGTAGAGGGAACCTCGCTGGCACTGTTCGATGCGCTGCACTGGGTCTGTGCAGTTGTAGAGGGTGAGGCTGAACACACAGGAACCAACGTTTAGTAACACAGCAGCAACACACAAACATCTGAAAAGCTTTAATACAAAACCCTACAATCTGTTTTAGAAAATGCTGCCTCACTAAATCTAAGAGCCATGAAATCCAGGTATCAAAAATAATTCTCCTGGCATTCACATCTGCAGTGATGTAACTATGCCTAATCTGTCATTCCTACATCACTGTTAGGTGTGGTCAGAAGTTCAGCCGGGCTTAGGCTGTCAAGCCATTTGTCAGTGCTTTTCTGAATTCAAAATTTAGGATTTCATCACCCTTTGAGAATCTCAGTATTAACTAATTATGTATTTAATTTTCATTTAAGGCATCCATTTTTCACCGGTTGTGGCTATCTCATTCTGGTCAGAAAACTGTGTTTATTAAAAGTGTAATTACCGAGACAAAATCCACTACAGTGAAACAGTGAAAATGTCATCTTACCCTGGGCACATCTTGTCTCCCTTCTTTTCATGAAGCAAAGCACAGTCGTAGCAGAAGACATGTTTACACGGGATCTGAGGAGTTCGAAAACAATGTTAAGACGTGCCAATTCCTCAAAGGATCTGTCTGTAGACAAGAATCAGATGTGTGAAGTGCTTACCATCCGGCCATAGAGCTGAATGGGAAGACCACACTTGTCACAGAAGTGAACTGGTACTTCATCCCTTTCACCGATCAAATTCAGCTGATGGAAAAAGAACAACAGGTCAGAATAGTCAGTTAATTGCCTTGTAATAAAACCTAACACAATTAGCCCTTAACTACATAAGGCACCGGTATAGCTCTGACCAGAAAGCTATGGGGAAAAAAAACTTAAAAGGGTCATACTGCTTTCTGAATAGTTTTGCTCATTTACAACACTGCACACATACTTAACATTACCACTGACAATTCTCCAAAGCGTATTTTTTTTTGTTCTGAATGCCTTCATCTGCATTCATGTGCTTCCAAGTTGGAGAATCAAATTTCCTACTTAGTAGTTAACCAGATGACCTCTTTTTTTTTTTTTTTTTAAAGCAAGAAGCAGCCAAATCCACATGATCTATTTCACCACTTCCATGTTTGTCTTCCAGGTTTAAATTTCTATCAAAACAGCATAGGAATACAATGCTCTTCAGGCAGCAGGCCTGGAAGCCCTGGATGTTGGAGCTTCACTCCAGCCGATGGATGCACAAGATGACCTACACACTTTTCAAATTAGTGTGTGCAATCCACTTAATCACCTCACAATGACAAAGTAACAAAACAAATTCAAGGGGATGTTTTATTTGTCTATGTAAGCTGATTCTGCTGAAGTAGCAAGCTGAAGTAACAAAATGAAGGGAGAGTGTGGCAGACTGGGGAAAAAACACATTCCAAAATTAGTATGGTATGTTGAAGAAAAATGGTCAATACTAATGTAAAGTATGTGTGCAGTTTAGCTAAAGGCAAAACACAAACAACGGTATGAACCCTGGTCACTTTTTGGTTATTCACCAGTTTGTTTGAGACACTCCTCACACACAACTAGGCCATTAGGTTGAAGAAACAGCAGAAAATTAGATTGCCCTGGGTAAGCACTGAAAGCATTTCTGTCGCTGACAAGGATCTGACAGTCCAGACTGGGCGGTTTGCTCTAGCCGGTCTCTGAACAGCTGATGTACCTTATAGTCCCAAAACAGCTGCTGGGGGAATCTCCTCTGACTTGCAAAAACATCGCCGGCCTTTGCGCCACAATCAAACCTCTCTTCTTGTTTGAAGCCAAAGTTATCTGTAAAACAAAGAAGTAAATTATTGATGAGACAATCCATGAGACTCTGATTATCTCTGACTCAACAAAGCTGATGCATTGGTTTCCAAAGTTGGTAGCCAGGTGACCCACAGGAGTGGCACCAGTGTGTCACCAAGTAATTTAAGAAACACCTGTGATTTATAATTTAGTAGAAATTAATTCCATAGCAGAGCCGAATATTAATATTTACAAATAATGATTTCTGTGATCCAAGTTTGCCCTTAATTCACTTTCCCAACTCTCATTTCCCGTGCCACAGTATAAAATCAGCACTAAATCACATTAATCAATAAATTTTCCAGGGCCCCTTGGGACAAAATTTGGCTAAGCACCTGCTGCTTAAAGGAAAAATTCACTTAAAAACACGTTAGCATTATTAACAATGAATAGATAAATAGATAAGAGTTGATGACGATGTAAGCTAACATTATTAGGCCTGTTTCACTGGTTAGTGGATTATTCTTATTACAACAGATACCTGAGAAAATGAGGATGTGGCATCACACTGAGATATTTCCAGTGCAGCTACAGTATAGTTTCTTTTTTTTTTTTGCTAGCTAAAACTTCAAAGTAAAGGTCAGGTTTTGATGTCAATTAAAGAACAACAAGCTGAAGATGTGAAGCAACAAGTTCACATCTGTTTTATGGTGGACATCCAAAAGTAAATTGCAATGCTTCATTACAAAGTAACTCCAAAGTAACACCACATATTGATGACATCTAACATCGCCTCTGCTTTCAAAACATTTCTATTTCAGCCTCCAAAATATGGGAACTCTTCACCTCATGCACCAACTACATACCTGTTCAAGAGAAGGGACGAACATGCAATGACAAATGTCATGTGTCAACTCTCCCTTTGCTCTCATATAAACCATCAGTCTGTACTACATGCTATTACTGGCAAAAATAATGACATGACCCACCCTCATCTCCAGCCTGGCTTTTAGACGGCCTGCTGGTCGATCTCTGCGCCCGTGTCTGAGGTTTGCTTCTCAGGGGCTGTTTGGATATGAGCTTGATGGGGATTCGCCTGCGGACATCTGGGCCACCCAAACTCCCCGAGCCGTCGCTTCCTTGAAGATCATTGTCTGCTGAGAAAATGTGGAAGGACAGATCAAAAACTTGCCGTACCTCTGTAGCACAAACAGCACTGTGAGTCAGGGATCCCAAATGATTTCACATTAAAAGCCCCGCAAAGTTATACACATTAGGCCATGGACTCTGTTTTGACAAAAAGTTTTAATGCAATGATTCCTATCTGATATTTCTGCTGTAAACATGATTTCGTACAGAGTTTCATACATTTAATAACAGTGGGAACAATGGAACCTGCAGTCATTCCTGTGTTATTTGTTGTATTATCATCTGAAGATAGACTTTTAGCAGTACATGTAAGCAAAAGATGCTAAAGGTCAGGGTGTGTGTGAGTGGACTGTGCTCTACATTATTACTTTACATTAATTTGCAGAGAAACTGATGCAATTGTACTTGAACAGATGGCTGTAAAGACACGCTCCTATACAGGCATCACAGTATAACAGAGGAATGGTTCACTTGTCCTCCAGAGCTGGTGTGACACAAGTGAAAAACAGTGAGAACTTAAATTATATCTATAGCAGCTGTCTTCAGTCATGTGCCATGTTCAGCTCAATATGGAGGGTCTCCTCTCAGTGAAAGGCTACAACAATCAATGAGCAACATTTGATTAATGTGTGATGATTTTAGCCTCCATAGCAGCCATTTCACTGTAGTGAGACCATTTACAGCCACAAACCAGAAGATCACAATACTTCAGAATTGCAACACATATCGAATCAGCACCCAAGTATCATGACAGTATCGACTTGGGAGATAAACACATCGTCCCAGCCCTGAGAGAAATAACCTGATGTAAACTTCAGTGAGCTCCTCCCAGATGGTGGAGGTTCTCGGGCTGCATTTTGATAGCCATTGTGCAGAAGAACCCTACCCTAATGCCTTCCCAGTGACGTGGTGTAATGTAAAAGATCTTACATGGGGATGTGATGGAACTAAACACCAGGGCTGAGCGATATATCATTACCATAAGAATATCCAGACATGGACAGGCATGTCATTAAAAGGCGACATGGTCGAATTTAGGACAAATTTAGGGTTAGGGTTAGCCTGGCAGTGAGTGGTCTGTTCTGGCCAATAAACCACTTTCTGACGTAACTGCATCTTCTACATCCAGTTGGTGCTGTGATTTTTAAAAATTATTATTATTAAAACAAGCTCAATTTTCACTGTTGCTACACATAAAATACTGCTCAAGCATTGTGTCAAAGCAGAGGTTGCAGCAAACTGTTTGATTTTATATTTTAAATTTACTTTGATGTAGACTAAGACAGTGACTAGTCTGTCCTGATCAACAAAATACTTTGTGAAATTACCGAGTTTCCTACATTTATTTGGTGTTATTATGCTATTTTTAGAAGAAGGCTCAATTTTCACTGTTGCTACACTTAATATCTCAAATAAGTGCGAACCCATAATCAAATAGTGTATCATATCGCTATCGAGATATTTGGCATAAATATCGAGGTATGACATGTTCATATCGTGCAGCACTACCAGCTGATAGCTACATTTAACTTGACGCTGTACAATAACCGAGCTCGCCTGTGCTTTAAAATGTGAAGCAACAATCCAACAAACTGAGAATTGGACAAATCCTCTTTTTTTGACGTGCCACTATTTACTCCAACACGCACAGCAGCAGTGTTTAGCTCCGTTAGCATTTAGCCAGGAAGCATTGGCGCCGCAACTCCATCGCAGTCAGGCAAAGTTAAAACGTGGAAATGTCACGGGTTTGCGGATCAATAACGCGATTGATTTCACTCGGTGGTGGATTTTGAGGTGGTCGAGAGGCGCTGGGGTGATTATCACTGAGCTGCGACTCGACAACTTCTCCACTTTTGCTGCACTCGAGTCGTTTCGGTGAGCTAACGTCCGACTGGCGCTAGCTACTTGCTAGCGTCGTGTTAGCTTGTTAGCTAGCCCGGAAACGCGTTAGCAGCCCTGGGATGATAATAAAGCGATGTAGCGAAACACCAGCTCAGGCTCTGACGAACTGACACCCGGGGAGCTGATTAAAGACAGAGAAGATGACGAGGTGTGCAGGAAAATAAAGTACATAAAGGAGTTTGCCAAAGTCGGCCCGCTAGACGTTTCGCTTACCGCTTTGGTCCATGATCCAACGACTGAGCGCGGTGCATTGTGGGATAGGAAGCGTGAAGCGACACAAGGGTGGCAAACAACTTTTTCACTTCTCATTTATTTGATTAAATTCAGATTAATTACACCAGTTACACACACATCTTTCAATAAATATATATTTTAGCATAAAAAGAACAACAAAATTAAATTACAGTGAACAACAAATAGGGAAAAGACAGAAAGAGATTAAAAAAAACGTCAGTGTCTGTTAACTAATTGAAGTAAATTCGAAATAAATATCTCAGTAATGTAATAGTTTATGCCAATATGTTTTAAAATCGTTTAAACATGTAAAAGTGAGTATTTTTTAAGCCTAATAATTATGCAATATGATACTTGAATTAATGGGAGGTAAACAAGTGAAGAGGAGAGAGGATGGAGGATGAAACAAACAAACAGGAGAGCAGGCTTTGGGAAACAAGAGGAAAATGAGAGAGCTGGGGTGTTTAGGTCTCACGACAGCTTCAGCAACTTTATTGCTCCTGTTACCGTCATATTTATTTATCAACGGTGCTTAATTTGACCCCAGCACTATAAACCCCCAGAAATAAAAGAAACTGACTGTACTGTATTTCTGGATGACATTGAGCGATTTATGTTGACAATTTCTGCTTCTAGTCATGTGACTAGAAGCTCTTTTTTTTCTGTTATAATTTAGTGTTACTTCTGTTTGTACACGTACTTCAATATTATATTGGGCCAGGGCACTGTGAGGTCTTCCTAGTTAAATGAACATTAAATAATATGAAAATAAAGAGTGGTACAAAAAAAATTAACTAATTTTACATACTCAGAGAGAGAATAGATTAACGCCTTGCTTGTCTGTTTCTCTGTCCTCTCCCTCCAGATTATCTTCTCCAAAACATCTGACCGCCTCATAAATTAGTCACTCTGCAAAATGTAATCCACCAAACACCAAACAATGTTGTACACAATAAATGATGTGTTACTGTGTTTTATACCATTCAAATGTGTGTATTTTCTAGGCATTTCCGTCATCACTCCTTTATTCTTGTTCTTGTCCACAGATTTTCCCAAATGGGCCACCAAATTTCGATTAATTGAATTTTTATTCTTATCCAGTGGGAATTTCTCTTTTTCATTGACAGTGCTTTTTTGACTGCTTTTACCTAGAAAAGACTGGATCAAGCAGTAATTTGATTTGAATAAAGTGATTACAACCACCCTCATAAAATAATAGCGTTTTTCCTCGAACTAACTGGATCAAATGGTAATCTGAATTGAATAAAGTGATTACGACCACTTTCATAAGCATAACTGACAAATCTGAAGGCCCAGATCAATACAAAAGAACCAGGAACCCCCTAAAAGGATATCATATTATAATGAAAATGGAAAAAATAGCCTAAGTTTGTGACACTGTCTCTATCGAAAAATTATAAGATCTTTAAACATGGGTACACTTGTGATTTTATGTTGTGATTTCCTTTGAAATATACTCGTATATTTATATATAAATGTGTATAAATGATAAGAACTAGAAAAAGAAATGAAAACTATAAGAATATGTGCCAAGGATATTTGTAATTAATAAAATAATAAATAAAGCATATGCATTATGTCTGAATATGTGCATTAATCCAACAAAATATCTAACAATAAATACAGAAGAAAAGTAGAAAAAGTATATCTATATACACCATGCATGCACGCAGGGATATTGCAGTCTTGAATTGTCGTCAGGTCCTGCAGGTCTAAGTTATTGCTCGGTTAACCAGTTAAATAACCAGTTAAACAGTGTTGAACCAGTTGCAGAGAGCAGTGCTGTGCTGCTGCTCTCTGGATTCAAGCCGGTGCGCGTCCCCGCGGACTAAGTGGTCTGTTGCGCGCTCCCGTCATCATGTCGCCATTTTGATTCGAAAAATATGACTGAGTTTTTCCTGCTTTGCATGCTAAACTTAGCTCCGTGTTTGAATTATTCTGTATGTGAGTACAAACTGTAAGTTCCCCATCCGCAGTGACAGGTGACGCCGCTCCTGTCAGGTAGCCGTTGGTGTCGGGAAGCGCTTGTTTGAGAGAGTTTACAGCCACATTTGACTAACGTTAGCTAAGTTAAGCTAGGTTAGGTTAGCCTGTGCTGTCGCGGACTGACCCCTTCTTCAAAACAAATCACAATTCGCTCACAAGCTAATGTAGTTTAGCTAGCTAGCTAACAGTTAGCTGGAGAGCTAGTAACTTAGTAGCTGACTGCTTGACGAAAGATCCCACCAGCCAACTACTATAGACGAAAGGAGTAGCCGACAGAAGATTTTTAAGAAAGGTAAGTTGAATTTTGGGCAGAAACATCGTCATCGTCAGTTTACTGCTACAGCTAGCCCTGCTGCTACATCGTCAAAGTTAAGCGTTACTTTGGGAGCTAACGTTATTTAAGTTGGCTAACTTAGCTCAGGGTGTGTTAATTAATAGCTTATTAGCAGACTTGCTAAGTGATTAGTAGTGCTTGCGGCGATACAAGCCAAGGGGGAACTAATGTTAGCTAACTGACTCGTTACTTAAAATGTGTCTTGCTACATAAAGGTTGCAAGCCAAATTAGCCTCTTAGCTAATAAACTAATGTCAGCTAATCAGCTAACTTGGCCAACAGAACTAATGCAGCCGTTGATTTGCTCAGTTGGTTTATCGAGATTTGGACCGTTAACGACGGATAACACCAGTTTTATTTGTCGATGGCTCATATTTGTGTACTCTATACTGCGGTTGTTTGTTAATGCCAAGTTATCGACAAGCTAACTCCAGCTAATGAGCGTTGTTCAGCCATTCCGAATGCCATTGGAAGTTGGCTGAGGCCAGCAGTAACACAAGCCAAACCTAGCCAAGTTACTGAAGGTACATGCCGAGTCAACGTTACCAAAGGTCAATAACGATGGTGGAAATCAAAAGACAGTTTGGTGTTTAAAACAACAATTGTGAGTCATGTAATTAATTGTGAGGAATGCAGTTTGTTTTAGGTACGTATGTAGACGGTTATGTTCGTAGTTGAAGTAAACAGAAATCTGAGCTCCTGCCACAAGTCAGTTGATGTGCATTTCATGCCAGGGCTATGACAGATCAGTTTACATTTCTTTAGCGACACGCTTGTATTTCTGTATTGTTGGACAGTCTCAATAAATATAGGCTCAAAGTACCAGATTTTTTTTTTTTTTTTTAAGTTGTAAACTCTTCGGTTTTCTGAAGGATATCTTGACCATTTCTATTTTTTATGGCTTCCAGACGCTGGTTACAGATCTGCTTATATAATATACAGTTTGGGATGCATTTAAGATTGGTGACAGGCTGAGTAAAATGTACTTATTCTCCTCCTTTGAGGCGCACCTTTCCAAGAGTTATCATTATTTGGCAATCCACACCTTCAGGCACTTTCACAAGAGTATGATAAACATTCAGCTGTCACCAAGTTGCTTCTTTATTTACATGCCATAAGTGAAGGTGAAGGGAGATTTGACATAAGTGTATGTTGTGTGCCGTTTTCTCTGATTTCACCTCCTTTTAACTTGCCTAATTACAGACTATTGTTGGCTCACAACATCCACTTGTGTGCCCTTCAACCATTGTTCCTCTTTTCATCGTCTGTTACATGTGCCAGTAGACTGTTTTTGTTGAGGTTGCCTCTGGTGGGTTCTATTTTGGATGTAAAGTAAAGCATTTGCTTTCCTGTTCAATGTCCACAGGGATCGTTCTGCGGGTTATTATTGCACTTGTGTACTTTGTAAATGTATGCCAGATGGGCGCTGCTGCATGTGCAGGGCAGGGTCCTCCTCATGAGAAAAAAGAAAAAGGAGGAAGCACTTGGATTTCCTCCTTCAGTTTTACTTCCATGACAGACAGCCAGTAGCATGTTGTGCAGACGTACACTTTGTCTTTGATGAAGCAAGCCAACTTGATTTTTGCCGCTACTGGAATGTTAGGTGGTCTGCATTAGTTGCCTTAGTAAACAAGTGAGAAAAAACTGAACATGCTGTAGGTTACAAAACATTCTCCATCATTAAAGATATGTTCTCCACTCTGCATCATCTGATAATGGGGTTTTAAAAGCCTGTGTTGCAGAGCTAATGAGACATGAGGAAGAGATGATGACCAAATCTTTTTCAGCTACAGTCCAAGTATAGAACGATGAGCGTGCAAGCAGTACTGTTTGTGGTTTTAATGTAGTTTCAAACAGCAGTAACTAGCTTATTTTTGTGCATGTGAGTGTGGGAGTGAGCCACATCTTTCACGGTTATCTCTTGCCCTAAACTTCCATATAATGTAGAATGCACTAGATGAACCTGATGATAATTTGTGGCTTGACAGTTATCTGTGACTAAGCCCGATGCATTTTGATATTGCAAAGAAAAAAATCACAAAGAGGCGTGCACAAAGCTAAAGGCAGACACCTAGAATTTTCTTTTGTTGAGGCTCCTCTGGCAGCTTGTTTTGTGGGGAATGTTTACTATGACATTCTTAACTTGCCAGTGAATATTCCCATTGTGCAGACTTAATACCTCATTCAATCAGACACAGACATCCTAATGAGGTTTGTTGGAGCACTCAAGGTTATTGCTGATGTTTTCCAAAAACACAACACAGTATTTTAGTGTTTTTGAACTTAAAATTTGTATTATGCTGTTATGTGGTCTAGATTAAATTTGTTGTCAAGCATATTTAATGTTTTTGTAAAATGAAGCAGGAACTCCATACATGGAATTGGTCCGCTGCTGCTTTCTCATTCATTAAACTTTAACCTACATTCTCGAGAGGTTTATTGACTTTCAGGTTTGTCTGTTAGAAGTCAAAACCAAGCCAGACTCCCTAGCACTCTAGCATCATTGTTATTAACTGTTAGGTGAATAGGCATCAAAGTCACAACTCTGCAACTAATAGCTAGCCTCTTTAACCAATCATATTCGTCATCAGCAGGTTTACAATGTGGGGAATAAATCTGCAAGGACAAACTGACTGCCAGGTTTTACATTAATATTCAGCAGGTCATACACTTTGCATGTAGTTACACTACAAGGTTACACCATAGACATTAACAACACTGCAGGCCCAAGTCTGCATTTTACACTGCATTAGATCATATTACATGTTAATCAAGAGGGAGCCACCAAAAGAAAGACTAAGGACATTGTTCAGCTTAAAGAGATGGCCACCTAGAGAGAAAGAAACAACAAATGACAACTATTTGTGTAGTTCAAAAGAACCTCTTAAGTTGGAGTAGAGTGATGAAAGGGAGTTTGATGTATGAATAGGACAGGGTAAGACCTGTAGTTAAGCTCACAGGTAGTATCCTCCCCAAAGTATATAAATCTCCCCTATGTGAAAGATTTAAAGGGACAGCCCCACCTCCACTCACCTCCATTTTGATAAATGAATTTCAGGCCCTGGTCAGGTTGATTGTGTTAGGATGAACGAGTAATCCAAACACAGCACAGTCACAGATGAGAACAGCTTATTATATCAGTTTATTTGCCAAATTAACAAGTAGCCTATATAGGAATTTGTGTTTGAGGCGTTTGTGCAGAGGAATATTCACAACTTACCCACAATTAGTCAAGGGCCACAGAGCCTCACAGGAAGTGCTGCACATCAATGCAAAATGTAGCCTATATTAGACTATGCATATCACTGTTCATACAGTTATGGGGGCGCCACAGTTGCTCATCGTGTAGAGCACGTGCCATGTAATACTAAAGCTCAGCCACAGTGCCTGGGTTTGGATCCAGGCAGATACACATACACACAGTGTTTGACTAGATTGAAGATAGTGTGTCAAAACAGTGTAACTTCTCTTCAAACCGTCTTGCACAATTGCATAATAACCCCCACTGTCTCCTTGTTTTCTAGGTTATGGTGAGCCTCTCTGTGTCTCATCTCCTAAAGAGGCCTGTGTTCTAAGAGGAGACCCATGCTGATAAATGCCAGGCCTCGCCACACTCTCTGCCGTCTGCACAAACACAAATGCCTGCCTGCCCGTGGGGGAGGTCTGATTAAAGATACCCACATTTCATCCACTGGTATGTATGAGCAGTTTACTGGGCAGACGTCTGTAGCTGTCTGGACTCAACAGTAATATAAAAAGGAATAAGCGATTGTGCGCCATCACTGTTCCAGCTCTTGTTTTCATCCTCCGACTTACATCCTCATGTGTTGACATTTATTTTATCCCCTGCTGCCCTTTCCACCTACGCCTCGTCCCCTCTCTCCCCTCTTCTACCTCTCTTTTTCATTGTTTCTGACCACTGCTGTGCCTGCTTCTGTTCACTTATCCTCCCCCACCTCCGTTTTCTTGTTTTCCCTCCCTCTTTTGGTGTCCCAGGGCTGTGTCCCCTGTCCCAGCGGCCACAATGTTTTGGAAGTTCGACCTGCACACCACCTCCCACATCGACCAGCTGCTGGACAGGGAGGACGTGACGCTGAGAGAGCTGATGGAGGAGGATGACGTCCTGCAGGAGTGCAAGGCCCAGAATCGCCGGCTGCTCCTCTTCCTCTCTCAGGACCACTGTATGCAGGAGCTGGTCAGCCTCATCACCACAGAGCCTCCTGCTGACCTGGAGGAGAGGAGCCGCTTCAAGTGAGATCAAACATTCACTTCGAGCTCTTCAGTAGGCAGCAGCCAGCAGGGGTCCGTTTCACAAAGCAGGTTTAGTGAAAACTCTGAGTCTGTTAACCCTGAAATGAGGGAAACTCTGAGTTTTCCGTTTCACAAAATGAGGTAACTCCAACCAAAGAAAGAGGGGTAGCTCTTCACAGAGGGAGGTAACTTAAGCTCTCGGTCAGTTACCGCAGTAACAGACTCCATGAAACTAGGGTTTCTCATGAAACCTCGAGTTTCTCTCTGTGTCCGCCTCTTTCAGCCACACACAGTATTTAACTTCCTCATTCATTCAGTCAGCAGGCAAGTTTTGGCGTGGCATATTAGTTCTGCCGTCTGTTATTTAAAAAAAAATAAAATAATAAAATAAAATAAAAAACAGTCAGTATGCCTTTATTAGAAGTCCATTAGTAGTTAGGTGGCGACTTTTTTCACGAACATGGCATGTCCTTTTGACAACGATCTCGTGGATGAAGGTGCAGTGTTACTGCGCAGAGAATTAAATATTTGTCGGGAGATGGTTATAAGACCGCGCATAGATGTTTTACCTGTTTGAACAATGTTTTTATATTGCATCTTAAGCTGCTGCCAAGTGTGCTTCTCTTCCGTGGGATTGCACCTAAATGAAATAAATTAATAGGCTACCATTCAAGCAGTTTCCCCCTGTAATATTATTGTGATTGCAACGGACTACATTTAAACTTATACATTGACCCGAGCAGCAATGTTCTCCCACGCCGTCTCCTCTCCTTTGCCGCTGCAGCGGTGTTGCACTTTAAAAAAAAAAATAAAACATGTTCAAACTCGCTCTATGAATGCATTAAGATTTCCAATTCAGCTGGGGTGAAAAATGCAGCCCAACGCTTCCCCGTTGCCATGGTGAATCGTCAAATCGGGGCTCCATTGACACTGTCTTTTTATAGCTATGGTGCACGCGCTTAACTCCAGCCCTGCATTCCAAATCGCATACTTACACACACTATATACATCGTCCCTGAAGTCCGACCGTCTTGCTCACGTCCGCCGCCCTCCGTAGCGCCACATTTGAATGTTGTTGTCAAAATGCCGGTGCTGTTTCATACTGCGCTGTCGTCTGTCATATGTCTTATCTTCTGTCTTCCTGTTGCTTCTGCTGTCACTGAGCGAGTTTTGTGCGATGTGTGTTTTGTTGTCATCCGTATGTGGGCGTGGCTTGTACACGCAACTCAGTCAGTGCGACGTAACGTCCGCTGCGCAAAGGATTGTGGGTCAGAATGGCCAGAGCAGCATGCTGAAATCCATACTGCGAAATCTGACCGGATTAGTAGAACATCCTGGTACTCTTGGCATACTGCATCTGACATACTATGTATTGGGTCATACTAAATCTTTTTTTCCCCTACTAAATAGTATGGTAGTATGAGTATTGGAACGCAGGGCTGGAGTTAAGCGCGTGCAGCACAGCTGTAAAAAGACAGCGTCAATGGAGCCCCGATTTGACAAGCCACCATGGCAACGGGGAAGCGTCGGGCTGGGTTTTTCACCCCAGTTGAATTGGAAATCTTTTAATGCATTCATACAGCGAGTTTGAACATGTTTTTTAAAGAAAGTGCAACACCGCTGCAGCGGCAAAGGAGAGGGAGATGGCGTGGGAGAACATTGCTGCTCGGATCAATGCGTAAGTTTAAATGTAGTCCGTTGCAATCACAATAATATTACAGGGGGAAACTGCTTGAATGGTAGCCTATTAATTTATTTCATTTAGGTGCAATCCCGCGGGGGAGAAGCGCACTTGGCAGCAGCTTAAGATGAAATATAAAAACATTGTTCAAACAGGTAAGACCTCGGCATAAT
>OMLB01034773.1:0-13438 GCA_900302555.1 Myripristis jacobus | reverse complement strand
TGTGTGTCAGTTATTTTTGTTTGTGAAGATGCAAGCACCAATATAGTGCATGAGGGCCCTGAGTCTCATCCGCTACAATGCAGAAATAATCTGAGTAACATCTACCTGATACTTGAGTGAAACAATCTTTTTCCGTTGAGGGCTCTTCGAGACATATGTTCACCTCAAAAACACCCTCAGCAGCAGCAGCACAGGGCCTTCACTGGAGGACTGAAGGAAGACGCTGTTGTTTCTGAACAACAACAACAAAATAACCTTGAGTGACGCTGTTGCAGTTCAGACAGTAGATTGTGGACAACATCCAGACGGGGCAACATCCTTGTTTTTAATGCTCATCTTATGACTGGGTAACCGCCACAGCCGGCTGACTTTTTGAAGACAAATTTTGTTGAGGTCTCTGGAAAAGATATGGTTATGCCAGCAACAAATAATACATACTGAGGAGGTCTACTCGCTTGTTTGAGATTCTCATCATGAGACTGGGAATAAGAGTGACAGGAACATCAAAGAAAGTGAGATGGAAGGATTATGCATCATTGCTGGCTCTGACACAGGAGAGTGAATTCGATCCTCAGTTGTGCATAACTTAAATTGTTCATTAATGTGCCAGAACACCACTGCTGAATTTAATGTGAATTAACTTGGAAAGGAGAACAGGAGGGTGATAGTGAGGTGACCTTGGGGAGGAGCATGAACAGTCGGTGGGAAAACAAAGAAATAAGACCTGAGGAAAGCAAATTAGCAGAATACAGAAATCTTGTAAATATTCATCAAGGAGTCAAACAAAAAGATGGACAAATGGTGAGTTTAGAGTGATGGTGAATGGTACTTGGACAGTGCATATTTATTTGCACGGAAGCTGTGACCAAGTATACACATCATCCTCCTTTTGCATGAACACACGTCTTATGTAATATGAGGCTGACTTGATTACCCTGATAATCATAAACCTAATTAACCTTCATATTCAACAAGTGCTTCACATCTAAAGTGGGGTCGGGCCTTCCAGTTATGTTTACCGAAAACACCGCTTGTGAAATTGATGCTGCGAAAGATAACCTTAGCCTGTGTTGTCTCTGAAAGTTATTTGTCATACAAATATTATCAGAAACACTAAATCATTAGTGTGGTCCTTTAAATCCCTCAGAAGCTGCTAGGTTGTTTTTTGTTTTGTTTTTTTCAGTTTTGTTGGCCACACTGTTAAAAAAAAAACAAAAAAAACAAAACACAACATAGAGTTCGTTCAGTCTGTTTGCTGGCTCCTTCCTGATCAATCATGCCATCTAATACTGCAGGGGAAATATGATTCATGAGTGTGCAAACACATCTTTTTCAAATAAAGCATATCTATAACTAATAATGATCCCCTGACGCCTGTATTGACCAGCAGTGGAAAAATAGGCTGAATAAGAGGTTATATGGTTCATCATATCTGGTGTATTATTGCCCGCTGAAAGGCTCGGTGTGTGTGGTAAAGTACAGTAAATATGACAGAGGGCTGTGTGGCTTAGGAGGCCTCAGTTTCCCTGTTCAGACGAGGGCAGAGCACACAGGCCGGCAGCTGAGTACACAGCACGCTTCATCGGCACACTGGCTCACAAAATAACATTCGCTGGTATCATTTATGCATCAAGGCATGGCCCTTGTGTTTGATCACTGAATCTACACGTTTTCAGTATCAGCGCCACATCCGCCTTGACGCAGAGTCTGTCCAGCTTCTATTTAATGTGAGGAGAAATGAGTCTGACCTGTACAATCACAGGCTCTGCTCATCAGCAGGGATTAGGAAAATACACAGCTCCTCAGCGGGCTCTCAGAGTCATTACAGCGACGTAAAAACATCATATCAAATAGCTCACGTGCACACTCTCACACCCAAACTTACGGGACATAGAGAAAAAAAGTCAGGTATTGTTTTTTTTTTTTTCAGTTTCTGTATACATGCAGCCACATGTGGTTTATTTCACATGTGATTATTTTCTTTTTCTTTAATTTACATATTCTTCAGATGACTTATTAATTACTGTGTTTATTCCTGCCTTTCTTTTCTTCTCGTCTCTTCTCTTTTCTTTAGTTTTCTTTTTTTTCTTTTTTGAGGTTTTCTCTTCAGTTTCTCTGTATGGTTGCTGAATTTATATGTGGTTTCTATTTTTTTTTTTTTTTAGTTTATCATTGGGATTAAGAAACCACTTATGCTATCTTGAGCTTTTCCTACAGTAATTTTTTCTACTCCATCATGAATGTGTAATTGAATCTATTCAAACATTTATTTCATATTTTTTATTTATGCTGTTGTGTCTTACAACGTAAAACAACAAACAAATATACAATAAACCAACAATCAGTGTGGGTATAGGTGTAAATATAGTTATACATCTGTTAATATGAGGTAATGATAGATAAAAGATGAACTACTAATAGTTTTCTTTACCTCTGAATCCGCTATTAATTTGATTTCTTGCCATTACTAAAGATAAAGTGTGCAGTTAAAAATATTCATTATACATGTAACTTAATTTTTTTTTTTTAATTCTGTATTGGCATATCTAACAGTAATTTGGAGGAGGACTTATGTTATATGTCAAATTTAATATTTTCCTTTTTGTGTCACTTGGCCAGCTTTTTTCCCCCCCGCACAAAAAAAGGTATATCCCAACCTCAAACGGGTGCATGTGCATCAACATGTTAGCACAACACTGATCCTCCATGCCTCCTCACATGCAAACAAACCTGTGGCCATTAAATAATTCTGGTCTAAACTGCCGTACAGGGCTGTAAAGTGCTTTGATCTGAGTCGGCGCTCTGGAGGAGTGATGGAGCTGGAGCGACTGCACACTCAGGCTGGCAGAGAGTAATGGTGCTTGACAGAGATATTAATATTTCAGAGGCCACAGAGGAGAACCTGGTGCACCCTGCTGTCGGCCTGCTAAAAAAAGGACATCTTACTCCTTTCAAAGGCTGCATTTGTGCTTCAGCAGAAAAAGGCCAAAAATTATGTTTAATTGCCCTGCTAATTATCATGTAATCAGGATGCACTCCACTAAGCGGTTTGTGTACGGTTCAGTGACAGCAGCATAGGAGTAAGTTGGTCTCTCAAAATCCCTTTCAGCAGCCTGATCTGATATTGTATGACTCATTGTGAAGCGCTTGAGAAGAGCTCAGTGTTATGCACAGTTTGTATAACCTTTATTAAGGCAGGCAGCAGAGGTTTGAACTGTTTTTAATCCAGCAGGACCAGGGATGGTGCCCCAGCTCAGATTCTGTGTTGTGGCTTTTTCTCCCACAGACCAAAAACATGCCAGTCAGATGAAATACTCTAAACTGCACACAAGTTGGATGTAAGGTGTACGGGGGTTTGATAGACTAGTGACCTGTCCAAGGTGTTTCCTTACTGTTCCTAACATTTACAAACTACTTTGTAAATGTTAGGAACAGCAATTCAATTACAATGAAATCAGCAATCTCAATTATGAAAATAATCTCTCTGGAAACAACACTGTGTTAGTGGGGAAAAAACTAAAGATAAGAATAGAGACTTGATTCAGGCAAGATCAGCCCATGAGAAAGCACTCATACTGTTACAATGCAGATAAAACAAAAACAAAATACTTTTATAGTACAAAACTTGTACTTTTTAGAAAGTGTTTGCCATTGCCATTTTAAAACAAATGCAAATTTAGTCTAATGTCCTCAAGGAGGTTCATCAGTTGAGGCCAGAATAGCAAATGCTGTTTACTATTAATCTTTAATTTAGACTCAGACAAGAATAAATCAAATTCATCATGGGGAAAAAAAAAAGGGCATTTTGAAAAATGTTTTTCATTCCAGCTTACACTTAAACGACAGGTAACAGCCATGTGTGTCTAATGAAACCTGACAAGATTTGGATTCTTTTATAAATTGTTAACCGTGACTGCAATGATCGCATTAGTCCATCCACACCTCAGCTCTTCTTCGCCGTGTGATAGAGATAGTTGGCAAACAAGTTTTAAGCTCATGATGCTTGAACTTTGAGCATCTCAGAGGACTCGGGACCCAAAGGCACTGGAGCTTCTGAATCCTCACTGCTTCTGTACTTGCCTCTGTGCCCTCAGGCTTGTTCTTGTCATTATAACAACATGTCTTGTGGTTTACACTAATTACTGTATATACCATAATCGTCAAAGGCATTGTGCGAAGCTCTGTTTCAGTGGGTAACGATACAATTCATGTTTTCATCCTGGGAAAAATCAAACCGCTTTAAATTTTAACAGCACAGGGATGCTGCACTATGTAGAGTCAATGATCAAACAGCTGGTTGCAGGGGTGAGGGAGGAGAGGCAAAACACTCTTTCTCAGATGCCCTGGAAATACAGATTCCGTGTTTAATTACTGTCATTAGGATTACTGGCATGTGATGGTAACATTTTTTTCCCAGTGGAGTGTCCTCTCAGAAACTTCACAGCTGTAATTAACAGATTAAAGAACTCCTACATGGTTAGAAGAGCAGAAGTGGAGTGTGTCTTGTCAGCTCCTTCGTCCCCATATCCATCCCCACCATTCCAGCCTTCCTCTTATCTTCATATTTCACTTGAAAGCCCCTGAGCAATAGAGCTAGTCACATGGGACGTGTGCTTTGATTTTGCTCTGTCTCTTATCTTAGACCCTCATGTTTGCTGGACAGACAAGCCATCATCATCGTCCTGCTGTTTTGGCACAGAGACAAGCTTTTGTTCCCCTGCATTAAGACCATCATCTGTTGCACCCACCCAGAGGAATATGTTTGAACTCGAGCTGGCACTGCAGGACAAACCTTGTGTTGCTCACTTTTATTACATAAAATTACTTAAAGGTTTTCTGAGCCTTTGAAGCACGCTTGTTCTCCTTTTGAGCTAACCTGAATAACACTGAAAAGTTATTTGACGATTGCAGCATACTTTGTGATTTTTAAATGCTTTATTACTCACAAGTGACACACACACACACATCTGTCAAATTCAAAGCAGATGGTGGATTTATCCAATACATTTCATCCGACATGTCCTTCACCTCAGAGACAGAAACCTCACAGAATTTGTGTGTGAGCATTACTGTTATTATTTATTTCCCAAATAAAACCAAAACAACAGAAGAGACGCTGAAACTCTACGACTGCCACTAGAGTGTCTGGGGCATTGCACTGCGGCGTACAGCAGGCGATTCCGCAGTATCTCCCCTGAGCACACTGTGGATCCAGGGTAGATATGCGGAGATCTTCATATACACTGCATAATTTCTCGCGGTGCAGGCTTTATCGTAGGAGAGGATCCCTGCTGCATAAACGTCACCACTAGCAGGGTCTGTGACAGCCAGAGCACCTCCCGCGTCGCCAAAACAAACATTTTCCTCAAATTCAGTGCGTCCGGTGCAGAACATGTTGTCATCCACCGCTGGCGTGTCCACACCGCTGTACTCTGACTTGCAATCGCTGTGATTGCTCAAGGGCAGCACCAGGCGTTTGAGTGACTCAGCAGGGGTTAGTAAGGTCCCCCAGCCCCAGCCGGCGATGACCCCTGAACCCTGGTCAATGTCCTGGCCTCTCTCTGGCAGGGGGATGGGGGTTATTTTCTTCCCAATCGTCACAGGATCCTTTAGCTGGATGAGAGCCAGGTCGTTGTCCCAGTCAGAGTTGCTCTGAAAGCCCGGGTGCAGAACCACCTACGAAAGTTTAAAAAAAAAAATGGTAAGATGAACTCTGATTTAGGCCTTTGGGCTTACAGTACAATATCTGTCATTCCAATTTTCATTACTCTACAGCATTATATTGCTTTGCCCTGCAAAAAATCTCTGTCTTAACAATCATGTACTGTTATATTCAGTGTTAAAATCTTGTTTTTCCTTTAAAAAAAAAAAAAAAAAACTGAAAAAAAACATCTTCTTGTAGGACTTTTCCACTGCTAATCAATTTGTTTCCAGAAATGTCTTGAATCAGGTGTCATTTTCTTGACACAAGTGGGCTGATCCGAATGTTTCAACATATTCAACATATTTACACAGAGCAGTTCAGTGAAACTGCAGTGGAAACAAGTGGTATTATCTCATCCCACTGACATGTTTTCACTTATTTCAAGAAAAACAAGATATGAGACTAAATGACTTATTTTCAGATATTTTGCAGGGTGTAGCCTATACCCTTTTTACAGCTAAAACTGAATTTCTTCCACCTCCATCAAGATGTCTTACTTGCTCACCTTCTCTACTGCAACCTCTGTGGAGGCAACAGCTTCCTCCTTCCTTCTGATGCCAAGGTACACCTTAGGAATGACGGGATCTTTGCCCTGAATGTGCTGTTGGCTCTTCCTGACAAACAGGTTTCTTCCAGCTGTCAAAACCCAGCGGTCGGAGATGAGAGCACCTCCCGCGAAGCCTCCGTCCAGGATACTGTCAGCCAGATAGACCATGGCCTGCCAGGGAATCTGAGGTGCCATGGTCCCTCCGACCAAACGCTTGGAACGGAGTGCGGCTGGCCTGCGGGCTGTGACATAAACACAAAAATGCTTGCTTGTTGTTCTAAAGGTTTAAAAGTGACATTTAGCTAAGTAAAGCCAAAGCCATCGATCCCTAAAGATAAGAACAATTTGTGTCTGAATAATATGGAGTTGCTGACCTGACTCACATGATGGTCCTTTATGTCACCAAGTTGGTGATTTATCAGTCTGGCAAGAAATCTGATTTTCGCTAACTTTAATAGTTTGAATAGTAGTCTTTGTGTGTAAAACGTTGTTAACAGCATGTTCTTTTTCCCTCGGTTCTATTCAACAAGAGCAGAAATATATTTGATATAATGGGATCTCCTTGAAACCCTGGTTATCACACTGTACCATGTGGATGCAAGCCATCAAAGTGTATTGTTATCACCTCCAAGGATCTCCTGTTAATCAGAACAGCAGCCTCTCATTGTCATGCTTTCATGCACCGAGGCTTTCCTGAAGACACATTTAGTATTTATTTATTCATCGTGAAGCAGATGCATTAAAATGTGTGCTTTGATCCTTATGTCTCTTCTAAGTGGCTCAGATAATCATGAAAACTGCCTCGAGTGATTCTGTTCTCCTCCTCAAAGCAACAGCAGCATTCACATTTCGTGGCCGGCTCACTTCTGCCGTGTAAAAATGAACTGACTCGGTTCAGACAGTCATCAGAAGTGGCCCAGCTCTGTTAGGCATCCTGTGTTGAGACACTATGGAAATTTTAATAAACCTGTCAGTGTTTGTTTTTCCAGTACAAAAAACAATATATAGTTCAGTGACTGCAACACAATTAACACAACAAGGTTTCAGTTGATTGACATGAATAACTGATGGATGAGCAGACACTCTTTCACACTGAATTCATCATTGCCTGTCGTCCAGTTGAGGTCTTTATTCAGGCTAAGCTGTTTCAACACCCTTTTGATATTGTGCGAGTGTGCCATGAATAACCACTGAGAGTTTAAACATATTCCTGTCCACCTGTTGTGTCCCACCCTCATACTGAGCAGCTCGCCAGGTAAAAAAAAAAAATGATAGGTTGTCAAGCTGTCATTTCTGGGAATGAAATTATAGTATGTAATTTTTTCCCCCAATGAAATCTGCCTTGTTTTCTGAATTAATGAGATAATTATTTCAGAAGTTTTCATGGGGAAAAAAAAATCTGACATAATAATCTCATTAATTTAGAAAAAAAATATCTCAGATTTCTGAGATAATTATCAGGGAAAAAAAACAGCAGAATTCATTCTGATACTAGAAAAAGATGAGAAAAAGTTTGCAGTTTTTCTGAATTAATGAGACAATCATCTCAAAAACAGGCCAGAATTGTTTTCTTAAGTGAATGCATTACACTTCTGTACTACATTTTTTGTTGATATGAAAATGATGTTTTCACAGCAGTGTGCGAATCAGAATTTCAGGCATAAGATGATTGCATGCCACAGCAACCCTGGTAATATTGCAGTGAACCTGGTGTCTTGAAAGAGTTTTGCACCATCAAGAAATGCCATTAACCACATTCTTCTAACTATGTTATGTGCTTATATGTGGCAACTAAAAATTCAGCTGAGAACCAAGTAAAGAATGTAAAGGTCTAAGCATGTAAACACTGACACCGAATGAAAGGAACATACATAACGTGACTGAATGTGGATTGAATTCAGTGTGATGTTACGTCAAGGGCATATGTCAACACAGGTGTGTGTCTGTGTGTGTGTATGTGTTGCGTGATTGTTTGATCCTACCTTCAGTGGGAGGCACATCTGCCAGACAGGCCCAAGCAGCCAACAGGATCACAGCCTGAGAGAACCTGAGAGCCGCATAACCAACAAAGAGACATTTTCTCTTTTATTCTGGATCAATGGAAGTAACAAATCTGGATCCAATTTAAGACTGGCCAGCACAGACTGTCAGTAAATGTATAGTTTCATTCCTGCATGAGATATCCACCACTTAAAAAGAAAAAAATATATATATGCTGGTTCACAAAATGATTGCATGAAACCAAACTTCAATACATTTTCCTTTTTTTTTAAATTTTTTTTTTTTTTATAAAGGATAGTAAGTAATCAGTCCTAAGTTAACAAAACTATTTTTACATTTACAGATTGGATTCTTTGTGGTGTAAAATGATGTCTTTCAGCTATTTTTTTCCCCCAAACTTCTGCAGTATTCTGGTGAAGATCTACTCAAGTGCATTAAAGCAGAGAGATTTGAAAACACTGAAAGAATATTTTAACTCACCACTTGTTAATTCCCCTCCTCTGCATGGTGTTATGTCTCTGTTCGATGTGTTTGTTGAGTGTTGTGTCCGTGAGGCAGGACACTTTATATTTGTGCAGAGATAGCAGCCTTTGCCCTTCTGGAAATTTCTCCTAGCAAAAAGACACCCTGATTCCTGGCATAAAAAATTGGTTGTGAAATCTCTTTAGCCATTTTGGAGATTCTCCAAAGCCTGACTAAATTCAAGAAAACATGAGGAGCTGTGATTTGTGACTGAAAATGATCCACACAGTGTTCAGAACACATGCTTCCTGTACAATAAAGAGAAATCAACTCAATTTGTCACAAAATGTGGGACTTTATATGGCACTCCAATGTGAATGGCAACATCAAAATGAGAAGAGACTAATTTCAGTTTTAGTTAGAAGAAAGGAGGAATGTTTAAGGGACTGTTTTATCATAGTTTATAATCTTAGTTTGATCAAAGTTGTACTACACCCACTGTTGTTACCTACCCACCCAACATCAAAAATCTTGTCAGAGGATATTGCCTCACCTACTCGCTGTATTATCCCCTAATTTAGCAAACTTATTTATAATAAACGGCTACAATAGTCGAGTCTTACTCTTTTATTTTTTTTACATTTTGGCAACACAGATTTTTTTCGGCTCAGTGATGAATGCTGTGGAGCCGTTTCCAAACTGTATGAAAATGAAAGACTCAGCGAGTGCAAGCCTTATTAAGAAACATACATAATTAACACCTTTATTTAACCAAGGAGGAGACAATTGAGAGCAAAATTCTCTCTTTTCCTATTATGCCCTGAATATGAACAATATAACCAATATAGAACACAGTAATGCATATATAACAGGAAGGTAAAATTGTGAAAATAATAAAATAATAATAATTATATTACATTATAATAATATTATATTAAATAATAATATTACTGTCCTGTTTCAGGACAGTAATAATAACAAGACTTTGCTAAAGTTTCTGAAGAAACTTTGAATTTGTGTGCCACCATTGCCGTGGCCATGTGGTAAACCGCCAGCCCTATGCTGTTATCATCTTCTGAGTATGGTTTTATGTTTCTTGTGGTTTCACGTTTCTTGTACACTGTGCAGCATCATCCTTTGTCCAAAACAAATTTCTCCCATGGGAGACTAATAAAGTAAACCTTGACCTTGACCTTGAGTGGCCACTAGGATGTCTGTGGGCAGCTGCTATGGCGTATTGGGTGGTTGCTATGGCGTTGCTAGGCAGTTGTTATGCTGTTACTGATGGTTGCCAAGGCATTCCTTGGTAGTTGCTACAGTGTTCTGGGTGGTTGCTAGGTGGTTGCTGTGGTGTTCCTGATGGTTGCTAAGGCATTGCTAGGCAGTTGCTATGCTGTTCCTGATGGTTGCTAATGTGCTGCTAGGCGGTTGCTATGGTGTTTCTGATGGTTGCCAAGGCCTTGCTAGGCGGTTGCTATGGTGTCCTGGGTGGTTGCTAGACGGTTGCTATGGTAAGCCTGATGATTGCTAAGGTGCTGTTAGGTGGTTGGTACTGTGTTCCTGATGGTTGCTAAGGCCTTGCTAGGCAGTTGCTATGGTGTTCTTGATGGTTGCTAGGGCATTGTTAGGTGGTTGCTATGGTGTTCTGGATGGTTGCTAGGGTGTTGCTATTATGTACCTGCTGGTTGCTAAGGTGCTGCTGTGCGGTTGGTGTTGTGTTTTTGATGGTTACTAAGGCCTCACTAGGCGGTTGCTATGGCATTTAGGGTGGTTGCTATGGGGTTGCCAGGGTGTTTGGGGTGATAGCTAGGGACTTACACTGGTGTTTGGGGTGAGTGCTGGGATGTACTGGCGTGTGTATCTCTGTGTCAGTGAGAGGGGACTTTCTCTCTGGCAGGCCCTCTGAACATTCCGCCATTAGTGTGTATTGCATCCAGATTCTGACTTCAAACTGGAATTGCGAAAAAACGTAAAGTAGGATCATTTTGAAAATTGACACATTGCTTCTTCTCCACAAGACGCACATTTTTCATATTATGTGTGTGGACGTAGTGCAAAATCTCCGCACCCTAGAGCCTTGCAAAATTTTGCCCATTCATTTCCTATGGGCAAAATATTTTGTTAAGGTGGAATTGTGAGAAATCAGTAACTTGGATTGCTTATAAAAGTAATAGCACACTTCTCACAATTGGGCAGGAGGAGTAGCGCGCAGAAAAATTTGCAGAATATTAATAATATCGATAAAAAATAATAAGTATGCAAGAGAATAAGATGTGTTGCCTTTTCAAGGCAAGCACATAACAGCAAAAATGGAGCTCTTGGTGTAAAAAGCTCCATTCAGCATTCACATACTGAGCTGAGTGCTGCACTACTTAGCAAGTCTATTGAACTGTTCTCTTTAGTTGTAGATTTTGAACTAAAAATACTAAACTATAACGGTTAAGGTCCATACCTATGATGATAATAACAAGGGTTTCTGAAAATTCATGGTTTGGATGAGTAATTCACAGTGTGGCGGTTATTGATTTTGTGAGGTAAGATGGTCACTGTTAAAGTTTATACAGTTTGCGTCATTGTTTACTGAAGGCAAAGTAGGGCACGCTGAGTAAGAAAATTTCAGTATTTTAGCTCCTGTGGAAGAGTGAGCAATGACGTTGCAACATATTGTGTTTTTTATATGAAATGTCTGCTCACTGAAAATAAAGCACACGGTGAGCCCACAGTATTTCATTCATGTTTCTGGGAAGGGAGAAAAATTGTGGCAGCAGCAAGTCAGATCTGTGCCAGGTTGTTGCAGGAGAGAACATCCTGTTTGTATCTCTGGCTACTGGCAAATCTGTGAGTACAGAGCTTTGTCATCAAGTTGGGAGATTTCACTTCAGGGGATATACTGTCATTAATCTAATTAAGTTTCTTATATGGTGATGTGTTATGTTGAGTGCTAAAGCTGTCAAGTCAAACATATTGCTGCTATATCAACAATGACAGAGCAATATCAAAAGATGTACAACTTGATCTCACACAAGTATATGTAATGAATAAGACTTTGTTAATAACACATTATGTGGTGGTGCCATGAAATGGGTTAAAATAATGTGCTGGCACCATGAAATCAATGCCAATGCAAAGTCAATTGGTGAAAATTATGTGCCACCACCACGAGATAAAATTATGTGTCACAAGCACTAAAACTAGTTGGTTAAGGTTACGGAAAGGTCATGGTTGATATTAGTTAGCTAACGTAAAGAAACACTGGTGGATTCAAGTAGATTCAAACTCTGGCCAACTAAATGACTGACCCATCTGCCACCTACCTCATAATGTGGGCTTTTTCGTTCTTTCGGTACTCATGGGTGCAGCACCACTAAGGATCCTAACTGACTTTGCATTGGCATTGTTTATGCAATTTTTGGCCATTCCTTGACACCGCCATGTAATGCTTTAAGAAAGTCATCTTCATTTCATGTATTTCTGCGTGAACAAGGCCGAGGTAATGACCAAGGCAGAGGTGAAGCACCACTGTGGTCCCTCCATGGAAGTTGTTGTGGATTAGCTCTTAGCAAATGAGCTACAGGCCAATTCATTTTCAGACCAGTCACAGTGTTTACTATAGGTGTACTTGGAAAAAAAACTTCTTTCTATTTGGGTGAAATGTTCCTTTAACTTCTTTCATTCAACAAATGAAGCAGGGATTGTATTTCACCATTGTATATGCACCGACGAGATTTATTTTACAGCATGACTTTTTTCGTTTTAGTTTCATTTTTCATTACCACAGTCCAGCGAAAGATACATGATTAGGAGTCATCGGTGCCTGTTCAGCCGGATGCCAGGCTGTACCTAAAGGCAGGCGCCCCACCTCCACTGCTACACTGAGAGGTAGAAAGTGAACGTGGTCTCATTTTGAATGATGACCACAGTACTTTCACCTTTACTGCAGATGCAAGCGACATAAATAGCCAACCTCTAGCTATAAGCACACCTAAGCAAACTATGTGACAGCTGAAAGCATGAACAGGCATGTTACAGAGGAAAAGTGGTACTCAGCCTTTCTGGGGGAGGCAAAACTTTGTGGTTGGAAAATTATGAATAGCCAAGATATAATGCAGCCAGTGTTTATTAAAGCTGCTGCTAGGTAGGTTTTATTAATTGGCTTTGTGTTTTAATTGCGCAAAAATAAAGAAAGACGTGCAGTGGTGGACATAAATCCTTTCCAAGTAAATTTTGTGGCTTGGACATCAAACTACAGAGCAGGAGGCCTCAATCAGCTGTGTGCCGGTTACCATTTGCTGGTTGGTTATTGATTGTTGATAATGCCGAAATCATTCTTAGGTGTTTTGTGGAAGCATGCAAGAAACAGCAAGAGGTTTTCACTGTTTTGATTTGTCTTTTAACTAATGATGACTAGCATATATTTTTGCAGTTGTTTTGATTAATAAATATGTTAAGGCATTTCTGTTTACACACACACACACACACACACACACACACACACACACACACACACACACACAATATGGTGTGTGTTGGAATGCTGTGTTTGACTTCAACCTCTGATGATGACAATAGTGATGAAGAATTAATGGTGTAGCTAATTCGTGTCTCTGAGCCAGATGGGCCATCAGGAACAGAGCAGCGGCTGTGACTCAGACAAACCTCTACCGTAACCCAACCATTACATAACATCTCCCACCCAAAGTCTGTCCTCGTCAGTTTGGGGTTAT
>OMLB01034771.1:29909-45943 GCA_900302555.1 Myripristis jacobus | reverse complement strand
CACAAAGTAAGAGATAAAACATAGACTACTAAGAACTTTGTTTGGTTACTGTAATAAAGCTTTGAACACTGTTCTATGGAACATTTTCATTATTAAGCCAATGTATCACTGCGTCGTATCTTAATTACTCAAAATATAAGGTGACAAAAAATGGCAACCATAGTTTCAGTTTTGGCAACCATAAGCTGATGCCTGGTTGCCAGCCTGGTAACTACATTAAACAATAAAAGCTAGGGTTTAATGTCAGTGTTGTGTTGAGCCTTGTCGTTAAATTAGAAACTGTAAAACTACATTTAATTGACTGGTTTATCCCCTGAATCCCCCATACTATAAGTACTGCAAATAATTGAATTGTACAGGCTTTCTGAATAGATCCTGTGTGTTGTGGTGACAGAGTCTCTGATGGTGAGTGCACAGCAGCAATTAGCTGCTTTACCTCTTGCCCTGCCAGGTGTGGGGCACACTGCAGACAATGGAGCTGAACATGAGAGCAGTGACAAAGGAGAAGAGCACCAGGTAGATGAGGCCCTCCAGTCCATCATAACACAGCCCCGTCATGGCCTGGACGTAGTCCTGCAACAAAAACAGGAAGGCACCGCTTTTATTATGACAAGTATTAAAAGATCATACCCATTTCAACAATGCAACATCTATTTCAATATATGGTTTTACACAATGCACTGGTTACTATGCTGCAGCAGCTTGCATGCCACAGGAGGAAAGAGAGCTCAACATTCTGGGAAAACCATTATCATGGATTTAATAGAAATCCAGAGTTGCTTACTGCTATCAAATTTTGGTGTATGGCTTTTGAGTGGATTTCTAAAATGCATTCACTGTGATTTCTCTTATTAAAACTAGGTCAAACCAATGGCTTCACAGTTGCTATACTAGGAAGAAGAAATCTGCACACGGGCTTGACTGGACTACACAGATAATCTCACACTACGGACATTTTTACTCTTTTCTGCATGTCCCCTGATAAAAACACATATAGGAGATACTGCATTAATAAATAAATAAATGCATCTTGGCAGTGTAACAGGCTGGAAGGGAGGGCAGAGCAGACAGCAACAAAAAAAGAAGTCCACAGATGCGCATGTGTGCGAGTTTGAAGGCACTGCAGGACAATCCACAAAGGCATAGTGTTAGCCAACTACTAGTCACGCAACCATCTCCGACTGGATGCACAGGAAAGCAAACATTATGCAAGCTGTGGTCGCAGCTGACTGCATTCTAGGGTTGCACAATAAATCAAAATCGTATCGAAATCACAATATGGATAAGTGCAATATCCAAATTGCAGCAGCAGCAGCAATTTTTTGATTAAGGTTAAATGTGACTGTGCACCATTGTAAATGAAGTATTTGTGCAGCTACAGAGATGCCCTGGCCAAGAAGTAATATTTTCCAGACCTACAAGAACATGATCATTTGGTGCAGACACCAGGAAAAAAAATCATCACATCATCCTCATCCTGATCCTCATCATCCTCAAGTTCCAAAATTATGATGAAAATCGCAAATATTATCACAATCCCAATATCATGCAGCTCTACTGCATTCACGCAATTGGGGAATCTCTTCATATACTTAAACTGTACCAGTTCCCAGACCCTCTTTCGTCACCAGACACAGAGCCACCCCTGAAGTCAGGATGTCTCCGTTGGCAGGTTGTCTCGTTCCAGCTCACCATGTGCAGGCTGCGGCAGTCCACCAGGGCGGTGAGTTGATGCAGGCTGATCTCTGTGGTGTTCAGAACCCCCTGGATCTGGTCCAGATTCCCCTAGAAGAGACAGGCATAAAATTTGCAAAGCTGAAACAGGCTTCAGGCTCTTTAATGTGATCTATGAGGCTATGTGCTTTTGTGTCAATTCTCTTTGATTCTATGACAGGATACCTCTCTCTCATCTCCCCTCTGTACTTTTATTCCGTGTATCTAATCACATGTGACATAAATGGCTTGGAGACAGAATTCTGCATTGATATATTGCTGGTTTGCCTGTTGTGTATGAAAGCCTTCAACGCCAATCAATCAGTATCCCATTTTCAGCTGGGATAATGGTCAACTGTAGGAATTTAAACACAATTCAGACAAACAAGAGGCAACAGAAAATGATGCAATTCAGCCACGGCAGCCTTGATAATGATGATACATGGCACTGTCAGTCATGACAACGAAGATGGAAAACAAATGACTACAGCTCTCACCATCTATTTTATATAAACTACCTATAGTGTATGCATGGCTGCTGTGGACAAAATCAAATATCATGATGTTGTTGACACACTACCTTAATAGTTATATTATGCTGCTATTGATATTGCCTTCATAAAAAATTTACACACAGGGGATTTCTGTCAGCCAATTATGAGCCATCATTAGTGATGTCGATATGATGACCGCAGAGGTTAGAGGTAAATAACAGAACAGACTGGTCTAATAAGTTCAGAAAATTGTGTTCCTTTACTGTAACGCAACCTTTAAAACCAGGAAAAGACAACACTTATGCTGATTCCCTGGCATGATATTATGATGTTCAAAATACCACATGGCTATCTAGTTCGATATCATGATACCAATATAATACTGACATTTTGCCGAGCCCTACTAAGTGTTAGTTCTTAATCATCTCAACTATCAAACTCCTGCCTGGCTACAGTGTGAACAGGCAATAATTAGATAAAGTGAATGGTGCTTTTTTTAATATTTTTAATAGTGAATAAGTCATAAATTATGCATTCCATGACTGAAATTTTAACTAGGATTTGCCTTTCATCAAAATATAACTGTACACTCCAGTTCCAGCTGAAGCAAAGCAAACTTTAATGATACATTTTACACCGGCGACTTTAACCCCATCTTCCCTTCTTCCTCTGCTTATCGTCATCATCATCACAGCTGAATTGGAAAACGTATCTGATTGCCTGATATGGATGTTTCCACAAACTCAGCACATTTCTCTCTGGGGGTATGTGAAGTGAAGTATGCCTCTCTGTATTCCAAATGTCAGCTCTCATTTGTCCCTCGCTCAACACAGTGGAAGGATCGGGGCTGGACAATAGCACTGTGCTGTATTGACAAGGGCCAGTGAAAGCATAATGCAGTTAAATGCACATAATACATGTCCTAGGTGGGTTGTCAGCAGACCTTTATGTGGACAGGTGCACTTCACCTCTCTGCAAGTCAGTAATTTGTTCCCATTCACTAGGGTATTCTGTCATCACAAATATTACAATACAGTACGGGACGGCTTGCGGACTCGGGTAGGAGCGTATGTGTAGCGACCGCTTCAGTATAATGTGGCATTTCTGGTAGGCGGTCGGGGAACGAGGAAAACACACACACCTTAGTTTGTGCATATTCTCTAGTGGCAGAGCGCAGTAGTTCAGACACGTCGTCCTGCATCTCCACTAATGCTTTGTGGCTCCCGGAAAGCTTCTGAAACAGAGTGAATACACAGCACTTAATCAGCCGAGCACATCTCAACTGAGTACTTCATTTCTTTTCTTTCTTTTTCTTTTTTTTCTTTTTTTTTTTTAAATCAGCGAAAGTCCCATCAGTCACTTGTCCCCCTTTGTAGTCAAACCAGCACAAGCACACACACATTCTCTAGATGTGAGCTGAATGGCTTACATTATACATAGCCTCCTTTTCTTAACAGATTTACAAGGGATAGATGGGCTGAGCTTCAGCAGCACTCACACCGTTAACTTCATTCATGTCAAATGAAAGAGAAAATATAGATGAAATATTAAAGTAATTTTGTCTTAAAGCCATATCCTATATTCTCGGAACATCTCTACCCTCTAACGTGCACTGGCAACATATGCGCTGATGGAATACTGGCCTTCCTGTGTGTCTGCAGCGATAGCATCTGCTTGCATCTGTCTTCCTGCTGGCAGAATGGCAAGTATTGTACTGCTGCCTGAAAAAGCTTTTTCGCTGCCAATAAGAGTGAGTCATCTTGCTCGCTGCCATTTGTCGACCCCATTACAAGGTCATAATTCAGCCATAGAATCTGTTCATATGTTGTGGCTGTCTGTTTTTGAGATGTTCCAGCTCTTAGCCAGACAAAGTCAGTTTGGGGCAAATGGTTTGAGGGAACTTGCTAAACGGTGACACATGCAGAAACCAATTTAGTTTGAAACAAACCTGCTGGAAGGGGTTGGTTTGATCCAAACTGCATCTCAGATAGTACTGCAGGATATCTGTGAGGAAAAAAGGACAGAAGGAGGAGAATAGATATTGTTAACAGAATGACTAGAAACCACATGAAAGAGTGACCCATCAATACATCATTTCAACATCAGACACTGAGCTGGAGCACTCACTGTCATTGTGCTGGCCTGACATATTGTTATGACATTTAAAAGAGTTCATCTTGACATCCCATCACTATTACTACAACTACTACTTGATTACACTGGAGAATTGAGGTCTGAGGCCAGCCTGCCAGTCCAGTAACCTGGGCATCAAAGCAGGATGATGCTGTGGCATTACAGCCTGGCTGTCCCTCAGCATGGAGGTTATTTTGGCTCAGTTCCTATAAACACTGGGCCGGGACTGGAAAGTAACCAGTGCTTGCTCATTAGCCTCTTAACAAGGTGAAAGGGTGAGCTGGGAGAGGCCAGAGCTTTGCACACACTGTTTATGGGCCGGAAGGAACATGAGCACAAATGAACTCGAAGTTCATTTTATTGTGCTCGGTGATCATTGCTGCCACTGATAGTTACTGAAATGAAGTTGATTATCTCTTGTTTTTGGCGTGTACAGGCATCTGATACCTGCACTGTGCAAAGCCACAAACCACTGTTAAATCCACCACTTTTTCCCATCATTTTTCTGATATACAAACAGTCAAATCAGAGACCTAAGCAGACACCCCCCTTTTGTTTTTATCATGTGTTTAGCTCCGTCTGCTCTTGTTCCCTACTGCCACATTGGAGCTTGAATGCTTCTACTGTGGTGCACCTTCTGCACAAATCCTGTGCTTTGAGCTGAAATGTTCCAATAGATTAAAGTTAAGTGCAGAATTGCTCATTGCTAAAACTAAATGGATTTTCCCTTTTACACAGCCTCAGTGTTGAGCAACAACACAAACTGCGGGGTACTCTCACCTTTGAGGAAAAACAAAACAAAACTCACGAGAAACAGCACAAAGGTCTTGTGACACTGGTACAAAACTACATGTCCAAACTTGAACGCTTGCATGCACAAGAAACCCTGAACCTAAAGCAGATTGTAGACACCACTCGGTTATCCTCAGCGGACCTCGCCGCAGTGTGTGAGGAGGAGTCGATGAGAAACCCTTCTTACGTGTGTGTGACTCAAAAGCTACAGCAATGTCCCCAAACGCAAGCTGTGAGAACACCGCCACCAACCTAACACATGGTGTCGTGACGTCCACACACACTGCTGTGTCGTGAACTGCCTTCCCACATGGACACGTGAACCCGCAAGACGAAAATTCCCGGTGGAGAGGAGTATAATGTCATGTAGTGGCTCTGTCGATCCCACTCTCAAATACACCCACCCAGACATGCACACAGATAAATACTGGGAGCAACAGATTTCCTCCTGTCTGACATGATCATGGATGGCACAGTTTGCGTCTGCCATAGTTGCTTGGTTCCTGCCCCGTGTCTCGTAGTATCAACATGGCATCGACACAAGAAACAAACTTGGCTGGCAAAAATTTAAGGGATTGAATGGAAGACTCTATTACTGCTTGTGAGTTTAAGGCCACAAATTTATCTTTTGTCCGAATAGAGGCTGATTTCTATTAGCTGTCATTCATCACCGTACCATTCAGGGAAAAATTAATTTGTTCTGACCATGATTCAGCAATGATTCACCAAAGAGCAGTTTCCACCTGAATGAATCAGAGAACTTGGAAGAGACTGATATCGTTTGGTTTTTACATTCAGATTGATTATCATGTCTATGAGAATAATTTGGGTGTAAAAAATCTTACACTTTATACCTACATACCGCTGGGTGATAAATCAATTTAATACTGATACTGTGATATGAGACTAAATGTCGCCTGGGGTTTTAGATTAGAATACTGTGTTTTCCCGGTTTTAAAGGCTGCATTACAGTAATGATGCGATTTTTCTGAACTTGTTAGACTGTTGGAGCTGTTTTGTTATTTGTCTATCTGCTTGATCATTATATCTGTATTACTAATGACCGTTTAACAAAAATATCTTGTATGGAATATCTTCTGGAAGCACCATTAGTCGTCCCTATAATATTGTACCAGTAACAATATCAAGGTATTTGGTAGAGGATATTGTGATTTGGTCAGTTTTATACAGTTTAGGTCAGTTCAATACTTTATTAGTTCTAAAGGGCAATTCATTTCTACTGCCTATGCCATTCACGTACATAAAAATAAATAAATAAGTAAATTAGCGGCAGCAATCAGACATCAACATCCACAACTACATCAACATAATAGTGACTATACATGGATCAATGGGTTAGAACGTCAGAAACCAGACCTCAGTCTATAGAAAAAAGATAAAAGAAAATCACATGGGGGTGCGGAGGGTTGGTTCTGATACCTGCAGTTGGCTACTATCAGCATTTATTAGCCTGATAGCAGGAGGAATTCATGAATTTGAGCAGCGATTTGTTTTCCGTATGATGGCACATAATAGTGCCAACATTAAAAGTTCTACAATGACGGTTTTCTTGGCTTGGAACTATATTTGGAAAAAAAATAACTTCATTGCATTTTTATGCTTGGTTTGTCAAAATTCACACTCCTGAGTTACAAGTGAACCTGGACTCACAATTGGCCCTTTTTTGACTGCAAGAACTTTGAGTTGAATTGAATTGAGGTGTGCCGTGCTGTATGGACTATTTCTCGGGCTCTGAAAGTGCTTGGACTTGCAATGACACGGATACACTTACTTTTAGGGGGAGCTAGCAGGGCTGTTGTCTTAATTGGTCCAAGCAGTGACTTGGCAACACTTCCGTAAATATGAGCTATCAGCGGACTCCAGCATGACCCTGAATTCCTCATGTGCACAGTTTAACAAAGAGCATACTGGTAATGTCAGAGTGCTGCCACTGTCCAACAGCGTGCAGTTTGTGACGGGAAAACGTCTCCTCACCGCGGCTGCACCTACAAGGCAGCGGGTGGAGGTGGTGGCCGGCCTCTGCTCACAGGAGAAAAACACTGTAAATAGTGTCAGACGCTGTCATAATCTGACAACAAGCGGAGATGAAAATGGGTTGGTTAAACAGCCTGACATGCGACTGTTTTGATGTGATTGACTAGGCTTTTAATTTAAGTTTTACAGTATGCAGTGGCACCATGACTCAGCTGTTAGAAACACTGTTCCACACAAAAAAACCTTATAGATCCATAAAAAACATACTATAGATCAGTGGTTGGAAAAGAAAGAAAAAAGTATGTAAAAAGTTCACTGCATTTGAGAGAGCTGGACCTCCAGTGCACAGCCAAACAGTGGGGGAAAATAAAGGAAGACTACAAAAAATATTGAGCTTGAAACACCTCCTCCTCACAGGACTTCAAGTCTCAGGTTAAGTAAAGTTTCAGATTTCCCCTTAAAAGTGGAAAAGGGCCATTAGTCCCCGGTAGCTTGTTTATTTAACAGAGGTTCGGTAACTTATCACACTGTCAGCTTAGAGATTTTGGCATTGGGAGATACCAAAACAAATAAACTAACAAATAAACATGGTGCTGATATAAGATGATATATATCAGCACCATGATATCATTGCTTTTATGGTCTGTAGCGTCGACAGGGACATATTCAGGTTTACAAATTTGAATTCAATAGTCTTTGGCTTGGAAAACTAATATAACAACATAAATCAGAAATATTGGCTGTAGCCTGAGGGATTGCGGTTATCAACTATACCTTTCTGTTTGGATCAAAACAGGCCGATGGACATGCTGAGATAATTGTGCAGTAAGGAGCAAACAGAGACGAATGAAAAATAAAAATGATGGTTATTGAAATTATTCATTCCTAAGGAAATGTACTGGCCGCAGGTGGGGGCGGGATGGGACAGGACAATAAATTCAGTTTGGCAATAACACGCTTCCAGAGAATTTGCAACTGCAAGTTCCAGCAGGTGTGAAACAGACCAAAAAAAATATACCAAGTACTGAGCGAGGACACTCCTTACTGTACCGTTTCAAGCCTGCTATCTGTAGACAAAAGTAACCTAAATATCTTAGGGACCTAATCATGTGCCGTCTTTTATGAGAGCAATTATTTGTCACACTACCAAAATGGCAGCATAATAGATTCATTCATCAAAATCTTTCCACTGCTGAGTAGTTAACAAGGGAATCTGAGGAAAAAATAGAACAGGGAAAGACCCTCGCACTGCATCAACCCTGAGGGAGTGGGGGGATGAACAGCACAGTGTAAATCACACAGGATTAGATGGTGTTCATGGGTCCACTGAACCAAACACCATACATCTGCAGCTGAGGCACGCACCCTTTCCGAGAATGGCAGAAAGCTTGCCTAACGTGTTTGCAAATCACAAAGACAATTAAGATAAGCATATCTTGAAAAAAGGACAGCAAGAGTGGAGGGAGGGAGCCACTGGTGACTTATTTTCCTGGCGCCATCTTCTTATTTCTTTCAAGGACCGAAAAAAGCTGGAACAAGCGTATTGTGCCTCTGATCCTCTCCTCCATTGCTCTTATCTCCTTCACACACCCTGCCTCACACACATGCACGAGTCTCTATCGTTTTTCCACTCACACACACACACACACACACACCAGATTGGGCATTTACTAAAATGAGGCACATTGGGAGAGGCTTGTGTGATGCTTAAAATGCAGTCCATTGCCCTGCCGACCCCGTCACAGATGTAGCAGTAATTTTTAGAGGCCTTTTATGCGCCACGGAGAAGGCCAAGCTTCGCTCCATAAAACAATGTCGTTTTTACTGCCGCCCATGAATTAGGGTATTAGGAGGTTTCAGTGAAACGTGTCCTCCACATGATCAGTATTCATCATTTGCAATAATTGTCTGAGTGCATGTGAAAGGAATTCAGATAAATTAGCCACATTATTACTAAGGTTACTCTTCACTGAGACTGGGCAATAATTCACTGTCATTATTTATTGTGCTCCAATAAAATTAGGTGTAATTATTATGTGTTTTAATAATGATAGTTTTTACAATGCCTGATTCTGTAGTGTGCATTTATTTGAGTATTTGACATGTTTTAGACTGAGCATAGAGCTTACAGTGTTTAGACACGGTCATACCACAGGGTGCTGAGGTTTATTTTAAATTGTAAAGCTGTTGCCCATCATTGCTCCCTTTAAACTCCTGTTGGTTGGCCTGCATTAACTTTGAGGACACTGTGCCACTGGAACATCTTTATTTATAAGGCTCTCTTAGGTTCCGCTTCCATCCTATTTGATCTCTTGCATTTCACACTAAAGTAACCCTAACCCGAGGCCATGTTCTCAAAGCTTACTTTTACTTGAATTACCTGAGGTTGGAGCCGAGATGGGTAAGTGAGCTTTTAGCCTCTGTGCCCCTTTTAAACGGAAAATGTGCCAAAATAAACTGAAACGTAAGGTCCTTGTCACTCTGGGTGAATTTAAAGCCCTTATAAATGAATTAGGAGCAGACCCCATTCGCAAGTGGCTGACTCTCACACTGTAAATCTGTTTTAAACTTTGAAACACATTTCTTTGCCATGTTTTGTTTGAATGGTTTGTTGGTAACCTGTGTTTCATCTTGGTGGTGCTGACTCTTGGCTGGCTCACAATTGAAAAAGAGATTTTGAATCTCAATATGTACTCACCTGGTTTGGTTAAATAAAGGCTTCATGACAATAATATGATTTTGTTTTAAACCTTCAGAGCACCAAGTCTCGTGACATGTATGCTGTAACCCCGTGGTTTACACGGTCCTCTTTGGGTTCAGAATATTTTACAATCGCTTTGGCTTTTAAAGGCCTTTAAAAATTCACTGAATTAAAAAAAAAAATTCATGGTGCTAAAACTAAAAACAAAACTTAAGCTCCTTAAAAGTTGATATTTGAGCAATATAAGGCGTCCACCCAATAGTGACGACATGCGACAACATATTAACAGATGACTTCTTATGATTACTGTGATATTAATTTTGTTGATATTGCCCAATTGTACTTTTCACAGAAACGTATGCTGTAATTCAACTTATTACTTTGAAAACGTAAGATAAATTTACTGTTCTGCCATCAAAATGTAAAGATCAACCTGTATTTACCCCTTTTTTGATGAAACCAAGGTCTCTGACACTTGGACACTGATCTAGCTAATTAGAACAAGTCAAAACAAACAAAAGGGAATTGCTTATTGACTGATTTCAGTCGATACCATGTAAATGTGCACTGTCAATATTTTACTTGTTGGATGCAATTCGTACCCTGATTGATGACTCCATACTGGTCTGCCACTTTGGTCACATACATGTCGGGAGCAACACAGAAGTCACTGGCAGTCTGCAACAGGAAGAAAACTCGATTTCAAAATGATTTACTGGCTTAACTGCCATAACTTAATATAGCAGAGGTTTTTTTTTTTTTAATTCAAAACACTGCAATACATAATAATACTAATACTAAAACATACAGATAAATGCATGTTAATTGTGATTTAACACACAATAGTTGGTTAAATGGTAACACTTGCAATAAGATTGCAGAAAATTAGCTGAAAACTCCTCACTCATTTCTACTGTCACTGTGCCTCAGGCTGGGGCAACAAACTTTAGGAGCTTTTGAAAACAGCCTTTAGCCCAGGCTGACTCAGTCGATGACGACATCTTTGTTGAAAGCAAACATAAACACTAAATCAAGCACGAAGGTGTGAAAAATCTGATTCATTTGCAGGGGAGGACACTCAATCACGTACATGCAATTCGTATAAATAGAGATCACTTTTCATGCTCATGAATAATGCACTCAGATGTGCCCATCTGAATCAAGTTGTATGCAAAACAACATACAAATCATCTCTGACTAGTCTTATGCTGCAGCACTCTGGACTAAAGGCAGCTGCCAGTATTCAAGCTGACAGAGATGAGGTTAGCTTTAGGAAGCAGGTCTCCATGACTGTGGCTAAAATGATAACCGTGATGATTTTGTTTGATATTGTGATCACAGGTTTTAATCACAATCATGTTGTCTTGAGGAATGGGCAAACAAAATCATTTTACTAAACTTTTTGCATCTTTTACCAACATCTTGACTCTTTTCAGCTACAGTGGGCACACTAAGCAAAATAAAAGCAGATGTTTCTTAAAAGCCAAATTCTATGCTTATTAGCTATGGAGGCCAAAACTGTGTTACAAAATTAGACACGATGAACTGTGCAGCTCTTCCTGGAAAACAGGATCATGCTCTGATGGAGACACTTACCACAGAGACTGCCAACTCCAGCCCCAGGGAGGCCCAGCTTATTACAAGAGTCAATACGCCAAACAAGCACACTCTGGGGAGAAGAGGAGAGGAGCTTAACCTGCAGTTATACTTACATTCCAATTACACTTCCTAACACTGCAGAGGATAAAATGTTTACCATAAATGAGTAGATCCCTCAGAATCTATAAGGCCCTGAGATACATGAGAATGGACGAGAGAACCTGAAGTGAATTGTTCTTGGTCAGGTCAGAATGACACAACAGTCAACACTATTGAGGCCAATTACAGCCAAATAGAGAACCTATTTGGAAAATCTAGTGGGCCAAAAATCTGGTTCACCAAACTGCTAGTTATGTTCCTGTGACAGCGGTTGAACTGCCACATTAGTCTCTGTTAAAAAGAATAAAGCATATGGCAAACATAAGCAAGACAAATGAAGTCAAAGTAGCTTAGCTACAGCCAACCTATTTCCATTGTGGTGTGTGTAACAAGGCATGCTCTAATTAATTGAATGTTTGCATATCCAGCATGGAAACATGTTTTTCTCTCAAGCTGCTTTAAAAGGAAGAAAATGGATCTATGTTAATGAGTAAATTTCTTTGAGAGACCATCTTGTATTTTCTGGATTTTATCTTACTGCCTGTGATATGCAAATTGCCCATTTCTAGCTGCCTTTGTAAAAACTAAAACGATAGGGGAATAAACAAACAGAATGGGAGGAAAACCTGTACAATAAAGCGTGATTTATAAAACAACAATAATAATAAAATTGTCAACATACTAATTATATTTCAAGGTTATACTACTGCCAAATGCAATATGATTGGGTCAACATTTGATGAAGCCTGACTTCTCGATTAAACTGTGATGACCAGGTGGTTTTGATGAGTGGGGGGTGGGGGGGGATTTCATGTAATTGCCAATCATTCTGCAACAACAGCTAAAACGATTTCCCCGGGCAGAACTGTTTCCCCTCAAGTACTCTTGTGCACATGGTCTTGTGATGAGGCTCACCCTATGAGTGTTCCCTTGGAGTTGCGAATGAGGCCAAACAGCACCAGAAGGCAGATGAGGACATCGAACAGTAGCAGGGCTAAGTAACCCAGCCACCTGTGAAGACAAACATCATTAACAAATGGCACTGAGGTAAAAAGCACACAATCTCTCACTGAAAGAAATAATAATAATAAAATTAAAAAAAATCAGTCTTAAAGCATGCACAATAATTTAAACACGTCGACAAGCAACAGATTTCTGACTACACAGAAAAATAACCAGACAAATGCGTAACAGACATTAGTTTCACTTTAATTAATCCAAAACAAAGGCGAGAAAGACTGCAAACCTGTGTTTTTTCTAGGGAGTATGTTTTCCCCTATTTAACGTAGACAGCATTTTGTTTTTAATATATTTCTATACACCCAACACCTTTCACAAATGTCAATACTTGCATTTAACAATGAAACATAAATAAAACTATAAACTGGTCCTCTAAAGCTACAAAACACTGAACTGCTTTATAATTTACTTGTGATTAGGAACAGGCCTTTAATCTGTTAGGCACAAAGTACATCTCAAGTCACTGATGCTGTAAATTACTGTTAGTCTGTGAAAGGCCATAATGGCATCATGAGTGATATGGAGAGGAATGTTGATTTACTGTCTCACAACCACACTGATAACCCTCATCATAAATGTGAGGAAGCTCAATAAAACAGGCAACACCCTGCTTTCAACCCAACTGGGAAAGGCAAGTTTGAGATTCTTGGCTAGTCAGCAGCTGAATTTCAAAAGACACTGAAAAACAAAGACTCATTCCTTGTTGACTATTCTCATCTGCACTTCCTACCTCTGATTCAAATTCAGAAATTTATCCAGTGAATAATGCTGTCTCATGAGGGAAGAGACCAACTTCCAAACTATGCAGCCAAACTCAGTACACAGGTAAGTCTTGTGTCACAATGCTGATGTGCTGTATGTGTGTGTGTTTGTGTCTGCTACATGAATCGTTAAATTTATACTTTTGTCAACACCCCTGTGACTGAGCTGAAGTGAGAGTGATGTGCTAATTTACACTTCTGTTGCTGCCACTGCTGGCTCGGCAGCATCTGTGTTAGAATGGACGCAATCACATTTTTACTGTGTAACTTCATGTGTCAGTGCAGATGCCTGGCAGCTTCATAGCTATGTAAATAAGGCAGCAAATACAATATGTGCAAGAGCCATTGTGCTATTGCTTCAAAGGCATGACAGAGGTAAAAGACCAACTTCAGCAAGAAACCACATCAGTGGAACAGAGGGACAACAGGAGTTTTATTTTGGTTGCAGCTTGCTGTATGGCACTCTTTATCTTAACTTGCACTTTGTTTCTTTTCAGCGTCTCACCTGTACCAGTCATAGAGCTCAATCTTGACAGCCAGGTCCTCCAGGGAAATGTTAGCTTTGTCCCAGAAGGGAATCTCCGCCATCTGTCTGACCAGCTCGCCCAGCTGGCCCTGCAGCTTCTGGATGATGGACAAGAAGTCCGTGTGCTTTGCATACTGACCCTCAAGCTGTTGCAGATTCTTGTCTACTGTTTTGTTCAAGGAGGATGTGCTGTCATATACCTGGAACCAGCAGGGGCACAAACAGGGTCATAAGAGTGCTCACAGGAGCGTCAGGGATTCACTGCACAGCTCTCCTGATCTGGACAAACAGGAATGCCCCTGGCGGTAATGACAGGTGTATTTTTAAAACGTGTTGGCCTTTTTTTTTTTTTTTTTTTTGAGCATCTCACCAGCTTCTGCACTCCTGTGATTGTGCGGTTCGCATGGCGCAGAGAGTACGTCAGCCGGTTCACTCCATCACAAGTCTCGCCGTTCCCATAGAAACCAACAGCTATGCCAGCGCTGAGGGGAGACAAAAGGAAGGGAGGGGAGAGAGGGCTGGTGAGGAGGAGGGCTTAGCTAAAAAGAAACAGAGAGGAGACAGAGAGAGAGCGGGGGAGATAGAGAGATGCAGGGAGAGGCGTGTGAACTCTACATTAACCCCGTCAGCTCAGACGCCAGTGAACGGGCAGCATTGAGCTTCGGCAGAAAGCCTCCATACAGAGCCATAGCAACCTAGAGGAATGGGCCAGCTATGCACCGATCCCCACACGATGACTGACAAAGGAGCTCTCACATTGTAGGAAGCTCTTCCGGCAACCACAAAGACATAACCAGTAATGTTATATATAAATATATATATCTATAGATTTGTGGAAAGAATAACTCAAGTAACAAGGCTTATCAGCTGCAAAGAGGTCCAAAACTATACTGTATGTTTTTAGCTATTTCATGATCTTGTGTACAGATAATCAACATAAAGACAATGAGACCTAAAAACTTGATGGCATTGGTGATATTTATCCTTAAAACCCATGAATTATTTAGCTACATAAATTTGTTGATAAATAAGCTAGATCATGCAGGACAGAAGATTTCAAGATTTTCTAAATTGTGTGCTGATGTGGGTTGTATGTTCTTACGGAGAACATGCAAACACCATCACGTTGAATTCCTCTAACACCTGAAGAATCAAGACAACCTTCACTTTTTTCTCTCTCTCCCTCCCTCTCTCTCTCTTTCCACTTTAACTATCCACTAAAGCAGAAATGCCAAAAAAATATTTAAAAAAAAACCCAAAATCAGAACAAACAACAAACATAACTAAACAAATCAACCAGCACCCCCATCAACCCCACCACCAAGCGTCAACAGAGAACATCTCTCCATCTCTTGCTGTCTGCATTGTCACTGAAGACAACACAAACAGACTGTACAGAGGAACCTAATTTACTAAATAATGGAAATCCAAACTGACGGCTTAGCAGGCATAATAGAAATGACCTGCTATGAGGGAAGATATTTTCAAAATACTACTGAAAAAATATGACAATTATATAGTGTGTAATTGTTAGAATTTCTTTCCTGATATAATGAAGGATTTTCAACAGCAAACTAGTCTGTATTGCATTTTGAAACATGAGTGCACTTTAGTCAATTTTGAGAAGTGAGAATGGAAAAAAATGTGCTTTTCTGGCCAGCACCCATGACTCAGTTGAAATACCTCTTCCTGTGGTGCAGCTACAGCTCTTTCTGCAAGCCCCATTGAAAAAAAAAAGATAACGAAAAAAAAAAGATGGGACCATCCTATGTCAGAGAGGATTTTATCACACAGCACGTTGATAAGCGAAGCACTTTAAGCCAGGCGAATCTCACGCTCTTCATCCAGCAGCATTCATTGAGTGAATGTTTTCCATTTCCTGCACTGGAGTGCTGCTAATCTCTTCCTCTCACACTCAGAGGAGCGAAAAAGGTGAACTGGAGCAGCGGCTAAACAGAGGAAAAATGAAGTCCGCCTCCCTACTGGGATGGTGAACTTTTGGAAACTTGGTGGTCCTGTCCTGGAACAAAACGCAAATGTTTAGAGGCCTAAGAAAAATACTGTATGTCACCACAAACATAACACAATGGAGCAATAATTTCACAATAATCTCCAGTGGCTCATTGGCAGTGCTGTAATTGTAGCTCTTTGCCTATTTAAAAGGATAGTGTCTTGTGAAATGAGGCCAAGTACCTCAAGTG
>OMLB01034771.1:17469-29889 GCA_900302555.1 Myripristis jacobus | reverse complement strand
CTCAAGTGCTGATTTTTTTTTTTTTTTGAAACATACTAGCCTCTCTAATCTCTCCAACTCAGTTTTTCCAGCTTTCACAAAAACACATTTGTGCGTGGGTACAAGCACACACACACACATACACGGTGATTGTAATGCAATCCTTGTACTCGTCAAGTCTGTGCTTTTTTGTGCGACTGTGAATCAACCGTGATGGCTCTCCGGTGGCCCATCAACAGCACAGGAAGCATAACAGGAAACAAATGCAGTGTTCAAGGATAGATAAAAAAAACAAAACAAAACAAAACAAAAAACCCCAGATGGCATAGTTATAGCAACTGTTACAATTAAGGTCCTGACTGGTTCAAAAATAATAAACTACAGTCATAATGCGACACCAACTCACATCTCCATCCTAAGACTCATAAGCTTTTTAAATGCCTCTTAACATCCTTTAATATTTGTAGGACATCACAGCTTCCTGTATATAGAGCTGTTCCTTCTCTATTCCTTACATTCATTCATTGGTAGCTAATATCTTGCAGAACAACTCCATTTCAGAGGACTGAACTCATAATAGATACACGCAAGCACCATTTCCCTCAGCACTCCTGCAAGGAAACACAAGATTAGCTGTTGGCTGGTTAAGTTTTCATCCGTCAAGCCTTTGGTTAAGCCAGTGGGAAAAAGAGACCTTAAGCAGGACTATTATAAACCAGACTACTGTGAATGCTTTCTCCATAATTACACTTGGGCAACTGCTGCTTTCCGGACTCTTTTCAATTTTCTGACAAGCAATCAAAACAAGCATTCATGTCGAGTAGCCTGAGCTGTTATAACCACTTACAGAGAATGAATGATGAGATATTACAGGTGCACGCATGAGCAGAGAGCACAAGTGCAAATGTGAGTGAATAGAGGAGACAGACAGGCAGTGGTGGAACTGCAGGAACTGAGATCTTCAGAAAGCTGCGCAGGAGGAGGAGAGACAAGTTATGTACAGTAGGATCACTCTTGTCTTGCTCTTCTCAGCTGCTGCTGCTGCTGCTGTGGAGGCGTAGTGCTGGTCAAACTCAAACACGTCCAAAATTAGGGAGACCATTTTGAAAAAGAGGTCCACAAAACCCGTAAGACAACACATTCAAACGCCTCTCAGGGAAAAGGAGGCGTGAGATGGGTGATAATGAGCCGGGCTAGCAGCTGCACTGAGGAATCACAAAGCAGTTACTGAGGAGTTTGGCGGGTCAAATGCACCTCATTATCACCGTTGTGAACCTGGTTTACACTCACCTGCAGACGAGCGTGGCGATGATGACACACCAGGCCGTGCAGCAGCAGTCGGCGTTGGGCTGCTCCTCGTTTTTATTCCGCCGGCAGCACAGCCAGAAGGAGTAGAAGAGCAGAAACAGAAGGTCCAGGGCCAGACAGGCAAGCGCCACGCCTCCCAGCAACAGGATGGACTGGTGGGGACAAGAGCAGGAGGAGGGGGTTACAAAAACCTCACAGCTGATACCCCTTTTAGCCTTGGAATATTATAGTCCTGACCCAGGTCCATAATATGTAGGAGACAATCCTCACCAACTACTAATCATCACTCAGCCTATCTCTGGGCTGTCACCTTTGACCCTCATCGGAAGCAGATTTGTTTACACTCTGCGTTCAACATGGCATACCAGTGAACAATTTTCTGTGATCCAGCTTCTCTAATGTCAGCTCTATAAAACGTGAGGCCTGAGGAAGACCTCACAGATCTAAATGTTGTCCATATTGGGAAAATACAATTATTGGTTTGGAACCTCACACAACGGGCAGACTTGATTTCTTTGGACTAACTTTGTAAACACCTCCATTGTACAGTGTGCTTTTTTTTTTCAAACCAAACTGGTGGAAACATCACGGGTTAGACAGTAATTTTTCACACCAAGGAGAGCAGAGTTTCACGCTGGTCTCGTCACTGATCTTATCCAGGATCGTTTAATGGGGTGACATACCTGGGGCTGACCCCTTTTATGTTATTGATTGATGTGCTCATTTCCTGAGTTACTAGTTCAGTGTTTCAAATACACTCCTGTTCACTGCGCCCTTCCGTTGCTAATGAAGATATATTGATGTTCATGTTAAAGCCTTCATAAAATGAATCAATACATTTTCACTTGCATTGACAGAGTGCTGTGCATGGCAGTTTGAGGTTTTGAGCTTATTGTCTCCCACGGGTAGCCTACCTGCACAAAGATAACAACATACACAAGGGATTCGTTTTTTCAGTGTGAAAGTGGTGTGAGTAATTTGTAGCGTCTTTTCAAGGAGACATTATATTATTTCGAGATGAGCTGGAATATATTTCTGCTGAGTCACAGAGCAGGAAGGATAGGGATCATATTATCCGGTGCAATGATGACTTACATTTGTATAGACCTATTTCAAAATACAATGAAGTAGAGCGTGGAACTGCACTGCGTACCTCACCTGATCTCTACTGTCACTCTTGAATAAAATAGAAATGCCAGGAAAAAATCTTTAAAAAACTAAAACGTCTCTCAAATTAATCTATCCGAATGACAGAATTTTATAGTTGGGGAACATAACATTTTACAGGTATTGTCATGTCTAAGAACCAAAGCACACTTTTTCCAACTAGAAGGGAGGAAACTAAATCTGGCATGCCTGAAACAAGGATATTACAATATTCAGGTGAAATGTTATCATCCCCAAAGGGGAAATTTGAGGAGAGGTAATACAGTATATTGTCATATTTGTGCTGCAATATTGAAGTGACTTTTTTATTACAAGGCACTCATGCATGATAAGAAAGATCATATCAAAATACAAAAACTCTTGTACTCTACATATGGTTCGGAGGAAACTGGGATGACAATGCAAGGCTGTGATGCAAGCTGTGACTGAAATCCCTATTGTAAACATCTGTCCAGCGCTCCAACACTCTCTGGGGTGCTTATGTTTTTTGGCATGAAGTGATTTGTTTTCAAAGCTTCATGGATGTCCCATCAAAATACCATCACCATCAGCAGCATCTGTTTAATCACTCAATCGGCTAAATGTCTGTTTACTGGAAGATCTAGAATATTTCTTGTTCCCATTCCTCAACCACACATGGTATTCATAATTTTTGACACCTCCCACAGGCACATAAATTTATTTGCTCAATTCCCAGGCTGAAATAAGTGCAGAAAAATCAGGTTTTCTACTATTTTACCCCCAAATTCATCCGAATTTGATGTCATTCTGTGTTTATGGCTCAGTTTTTTTGGCCTTCACCCGAGTCAAACTGAAGGATACTTTCTTCAAAGTGGGCACATACACCGTAAACATAGCAACTAACCTCTAAAATACACTGTCCCCGTCTTTTCCTGTCATTCTAAAAGCTGTGTGAAAGTATTACTAGCCTGATTTTTTTCTCTCAACAACAGTTCTGTTGGATCTTCAGACACAGAAAGCTGAAAATGACTAACAGAATGCACAAGCCCGTTCATTTGGGCACACTAAATATGGAGCTAATTTTAGATGCTGGACTCCAGTCTTCTGATCTCCTAGACAACAAGTGAAAAAAGCGAAAGCTCTCTTTTAAGTGAGAAAAAAAAGTATTACCAAAATCCTCAGAGTGAAAGGGGAGAGGGAGATGAACAGCACCTGAACAGCTTCAGAAGTATAAACAAAAAAAATCAGGTATCAGCTATATGCAATTCTCATTATTATTCACTGAGAGCATTTCAAAGCTAGCAGTAGAGAGATATAACGTGATATAAGTTAAACCTCTCAGCTGACAGCACTTCATATGTAGGTCAGATAAAGAGCCTCTCTATATCTTGACATTAAATTCACAGGGATTTGAGGGCAGATTTCCATTAAGTCACTTTTTTGTGTGTGAAAAGACACAGTTGCGGTGTTTCTTCAAATTTCTCACTGCCATATCACTCTAATGTACTGCCATCCCACTGTTGGCAATTAAATGGTCAGTCTTGGAGGAATTCCTGAGAGCACAACATTAAACTATAGAACACACTGTAATTACAAGGTAAATCATCGCTGTGAGAGTGAAGCAAACAGCAACAACACAAACTGGTTAATCAGGTGTAGCGACAATAAAATGCCTTGGCTTGTATATTTTCCCTATGTTGTTCAGCCAAAGACTGCTTACTGGCTGTGACACCGATTGAGGAGTTGAGATGCCCCTGTGACAGACAGTGTGTGTTTACTTTGAGTACAGCACTTTCATTTCCCCTTTTCCTGAGGCGAGGGCTGCAAATTCAAAAGCATCATGGGGCCATTCATTAGGGAAGCCTAGAGCCTTTTCTTAGCAGGACTGCTGCTAGGAGTAATGACCGCTGAGCGTGCCAATATCCCCACTTTTTTCTCTAACATATGCTGTTTTCAATCATTTGAAGATATAAAAATAGCACCAAATTAACTGGCTACTTGAAGTAGTTTGCCTTGGTCAAGCCTAATAACAAGAAAAATCGTTACAAATGTCAAAGAAACAACCATCTCCCCTGAACACTCATGCCACCACCGTCTAAACTAGCACTGACATTTGAATCTAAACAGGGTGAAAGCAGCATGGACCCTTTAGTTGCTGTACAAGAATCTCTCTCTGCTGCGGAGGTAGAGCAGGTCAGTGACCTTGTTGTAGTTTCAGGCTCAGAAATATCGGAAGTCAAGAGGGCCCAGACTGACACAGACTCAGCAGTTGCGGAAATTACACAGCAATTCAATGGGTGGCGGAACTTGTGGAAAAAGAGGAAATCACGAATCCTTAAGAAAAAGAAAAAAAAAAATCAGACACAAAGAAGTAATGAACTTAGAGATGATGTATTACAGCAAGTACACTGTACCCACCGCTGGAGACGGGAGAATCTCCTTGACACATTCACATTGACACACCTGAACTTCCTGAGGGAAAAGGTTCTGTCTACAGCTGGGAAGGCATACAGAGACTGTTGGCGCCTTTTCCTTCTCTTATAATACATGTTCACTGCATTTGGGATGATATTAAAACGACATAATGCACAGGCCTGAGAGATTCTTAAAAATCTCACCATGGCACATGACGTATTGAAAGTGATTACATGGAATATAAATGGTTCTAATAGCCCAGTGAAACAAAGGAGGTGTCTGGCATATTTAAAAGGGGAAAATGTGGATATAGCCTTTATACAAGCCTTCATACATGTGACAGAATTAGAAATAATGAAATGGAAAAGAGACTGGTTATGAAACGCAGTGCATACTTCTTGGTGTGGTTATTTTATTGAAGCAACATTTGAATATTACTCTTTTGAAACAATATAAGGATGAAAAGGGGAGAGATGTGCTGAAACCATATTGTATGGAGTTAACATTACTCTTTGTAATATCTATGCTCCTAATGTTCATCACTTAGGACCCAGAGGACCCTGCTTTCTTCTGTAAATTAAATGACATTATTTCTAATATGGCAGAAGGCTATATCATCATGGCAGGAGATTTTAATCAAGTGCTGGATGGGTGCATGGATAAAACAAAATTTACAAGAGCTATACCGCAAGGTGCACAAGCTATCTCTCTGTTAATGAGAGATCTGGGGTTAATTGATATATGGCAATAACTTAATCCCAAAGAAAGAGTGTATTCTTTTTTTTCTCATTGCCATGGCACTCAGTCTACAATTGATTACTTTTTCATTTCAAATCAACTTAGTTAAAGTTTATTAAACTGTGACACTACGACTATTTCATGAATAGACCATGCAACCATGCAATGGTCGAATTGCAATTGGAGATTCAAGAATAGAAAGTTTCCAGAGGATACAGATGTTGTCTTAAGTCATTAATATTACAGAATAAACAAGTTAAAAATTCAATTGTAGAAGACCTTTGTTTTTTCTTTGGAGAGGAGGTAGAAAAGAGCTAGGTTGATCTGACTCTCCTCTAAAAAGAAAAGAGAAAATAAAGGTTAAGTGGAGAAATTGGAGTATCAGACACTACAACTGGCAAAAAAAATGCTTACAGAACATTCAAGCTTCAACAAATATGTAAATTTAAAAGTCAGCTTTACAAGTTTTATAACGCTAAAGTGAAAGAGAACGAATAATTATAAAAGAAGGGGATAAAACTGGGAAACTTTTGGCCAATCAAATAAAAACAGATAAAATAATAATAATATTCCATGTGTTTTAAATGGACAAAGTAAACTTAACATTTTTTTTTATGATTTCTATACAAGTTTTATATCAGTCTGAGGATAATTCAGGAGAAGAGGACCACAAAGCTTTTTTTGGAGGAACCCAATTACCTTAACTTTACAAAGAACACACAGAAAGTTCAGCAGCCCCAGTAACATGGACAAAGGTTAGAAAGACCCTCTAAATTAAATGACTGAAATCCGTGGGTTTAGGTGGTTTGTCCATAGAGTGCTATAAAGCTTTCTTTGACACGCGAGCCCTAGGATTATCAAATCAAATCAAATCAAAAGATTACCTGAGTCCTTTAAGGAGGCCCTGATAAGTCTTATCCCCAAGAAAGGACAGAGACTTAACGGATCCTGTTAATTGTGGTCCTTTTTCATTGAGTAATGCTAATGGAAAAGTGCTATAAAAGATCCTAGTCGCCAGATTAGAAAGAGTTCTCCCAAGTATTATTCATAATGACCAAGTGGGCTTTATGAGGAGTAGGAGCTCAATCAATGGAATCGGCGCCTTCTGCGTCTTATTATACGTCACTGCATGCAGAGAAAGCCTTTGACAGGGAAGAATGGAAATATTTGTTGATTGTTGTTGGCAAATCTGGGTTTGGTCCAGAATTATGCAAGTGGATTGATGTCCTGTACACTGCCCTCAAGGCTACTGTTTTGGCTTACAGAATGATTTCCCCTCTTCTTACATTATCAAGGTCCATCAAACTGGGATCCCTGCTATTAGTTCTTTTAGCTTTATAACCATGAGATAGATATAATATCTATGTGGAAAAAATGCAGAATCAAAAGAAGGAGAAGCAGAGAGTCAGGAGCATAAGCTTTTTAAAGCTGCTGATATTTTGTTGCTGCTAAGTGACCCTGTTTCCTCAAATCCTTCTCTCACAGCAACACTACAGAAGTTGTCTAAGATATCAGCATACAGGGTCAAGTGGCATAAATCAGAAGCAATGCCTTTATCTGGGAGCTGTACATACAATATGAACACCTCTTTCAATTTTAAATGCTTCCAAACTGGTTAGAAATACCTTGGCAAATCAGTAATGCCAGATTGAAAATCTGCAGACCACTGGGCCTATCAGTCCAATATTTTTTGTGCACAGTTATGACTGCATGATCAAACCTTTGAAAGCGAGCAATTGAGAAGGGGAGATACACCACATTTTCCTGTCTCCCACTGGAGAAAAAAGGGTGTGTTTTTTTTTTTTGCTTAAATCCAACCATTGGATAAGGGGAGAAACACCTGGCACAGATCTGCACTCTACTGAGTGCAGTCCTCTAGTTTTAACAGTGTTTTCAGTGTTACAATGTTTTCTGAATTTGTTCTAGTTGTAGATGAGAGGCTTCAAGCACATACAGTTGCTGCCATTATCCAGCCAATGAACCCTTTCAATGCCCTACCATGAGAGTGCCCAGAATCACACCTCTGAGAGATTTTCACTGAACCGTGCAGCAACTGTGAGCAGTAGTATGATGATCATCTGTTTTACAGCAGAAACACTCCAGTACCATTCACAGCTCTACGACACGTTCCTTGTGATGGTCATGTTGTCTGAATTAAGAGTCCATAATACATAATAAAATCACTACAGACCAATATGTCTAGTATGTCTAAAGCATGTCTTCCCAGTCAGACATTTAGAAATCATGACTCATTTTTACTAGTTATCAACTTCCCTTTTCCACAGAAAAAAGAAGCTGCTCCCATGTTGCGCCTCCATGAAAAACCTCAGTGACTCACTTGCTCTACTGAGATGAGGCTCCTTAATACTTTGTAACTTTGTGGTAATACCCAGCGCAATGGGCAACCTGGAAGTTAATAAACTGCTGTGGAAAAATACATCCTATCTTACCAAGTAAAGTCTGCGGTTTTCAGTGACTTCAGCAGTCAGTAAAACTAGCATGCTGCGCACTCATCGTCCAAAACCTTTTAAAAACCTCAATGCCATGGAAGACTTGGAACTACAGCAATTTAAAAAGAAACCAGGGCAAAGTCCATCAATAAATAACTTAGGGACAACAGATATTGCTTGAGGGTTGAGTGAAACCCCTTAAGTGATAAGTAACTCTGATACACTCTATTCCACACCATGCCCACTGCAACATGACTGTCTGAACAGATATCCAATGTTCAGTGAACAGCTGAGTCTTATGACATGCTACCTTTTAAAGGACACTTAAAACAGTGAAAATTAAGCATGCTGACATGCTTACACCTTAGTTTTCTTACTGTTCAACAGTCCCCAATTGTGACTACAGTATTATTATTATTCCATAGCTGCTTTGGACTGGAGTATTACCGTCTTGGAAGCACCACACAACTGCTGAATTACTTTTCAGTTGAACCTTAAACCCAAAAATAAGTTGTAATTTGCAAAAACAGGCAAGGGATTTTTTTATTATCATTGTGTTCATTTGATGCATTAAACTATGCCATCTTTCCACCAGTATCAAACTGCACACCCGCAGGGATGTTGCTCAGGATCCTGTGGGTCAGCTGTAATGGGTGAATGGGGCATATGCAGGCTGCCAGTGTCAATCGCTGAAGTAAGAAGTATAACCCACAGACAAAGGGAAACTAATTAAAAACAAATGGCATCACCATAGGCAAGGGCAGAGCCTGTGCTAAGTGAGTGCCAAGAACCAATGTACTCACTAAATAAAGTATCACTCTAATTAAATTTACACAGTTCACTTTTAGTATTGACCATGTGAACAAATGCCATGCTTCTTGGAGTAAAGGAGGCTGTCCCCTCCCCCAGTATTAGCTGTTCATCATGCTGTGCACTCTCCTCACCCTTGCTGCCTGCTAGCTTAACCTCATTAAATCTGTGGGTTAAGGAGTAGATGACAAGTCGTTTGCTGGGGCAGTTCAAAATCCATATAGCCCTGGAATGCAATATAATCATTGCTGATAATGAATATAACTCAAGCAGACCAACAACTAGGGAACTTCCTCTTCTGGAGCACTGTATACTGCAAGTTGGCTGATGTCCTGAAGGCAAGTCAAGACATTATAGCCACAGATGGTGCATGGATCAAATGGTGTTGAGGAAGAACAGACGCAAATGGACAGATCTCGGGTCAGTGAGAAAAGCTGATAATGTGCCTCTTAATTACAAAGTTGAAAACACTTCTGGAGACAGCATCACCATCCCTGCCTTCATGACGCTGAACATACTGACCAAACTGATACTGAAAGAAAAACATGGGTGTACTACTGTTGATATCCCTCCGGGCATCTCGGCTTCCTTTGAATCACTGCTGCTAGTGTCACCTGATTCAAGGGAAAATCCAGCCACCAGTAAGGAGATTTTTACCTGTTGATATGTCCAGTTCTCAGGTCGGAAATCACTGCTCGTCTGCTCGAACTGAAGGTTGAAATGAGGAAGTCTGTGCAGGAGGTTCACCCACCATGGTGGAGAGTAGTTCACCACGGCTGCCATGGCGAATAAACGTCAAAAACCGTCTCAGCGAACAAGACAGGGCTGATGATGCTTGGAATGGAAACCAGTCAACTGAGTCCACTTCATAAAGTCTCTATCCAAAGTGTCACAAAAATCCCTAAAGATGTATTACTCAACCAAATGACACGACGTCAGCCAGCTAACTTAGTAAACATCCTACCGTCCAGCATCTGAAGTTAAAGGCGTTGTTTAGATTGTGCCAGTGCCTCAAAAATCACATTAGAATTCTTCCAATTGGTGCCCAAGTTTAATTTAGAGACACTTGTCCTGATTTCAGTACAGTACTGGTACTAATACAACAACAACGCAAGGAGCAACAGCTCGCTAACTTGACAAACGTTTTACTCGCTAACTAGTAGCTAACGACCGGCTTAACTGTTAGTCGGTAGCGAGGCGAGCTAGCTAGCTTTCTTAACTAGTCAACCCAGTCCCAAACGTAAACATGACCCGGTGAACTAGCTAACACTGGCTGCGTTTGGGCTGCGATTTGATCACGCATCACTTTCTATTAAAATGATTTGATATCGTCAATCCCCTGACGTTAGCTAGCAAACAGCTAGTTAAGTACGTTAGCTAGTAGCGTTAGCTAATTTAGCTGCCGGGGCTGGTTAATTCAGTCCACTCTGACGGGTGCCAACGCGAATAACAACAAGTATCTTTTGTTCCACTTCTCTCCTTGGTCTCCACTGACATCCTGTTTATCAAGTGAGTAATCCCTCGGCTCGTCTCATGCGGTGCTCCATCGTGTAGTATCAAACAGCAGCTCAGACAAGCCGCTCTGTGCAAAAAAAAAAAAAAAACCTGCAAATGCAAATGTCGAGTTGGAGTAGGACTGGGTAGGACAGGGCTACACGGCGCACGGCATCCCGTCTATTAGCTGACAGCCACCCTGACTGGAGCAACACACTGAAACTGGCCCAGCAGCGCCATCCAGAGGCGACCCGTAGTTCCTGGCAGTGTAAAATGTATGTTAATGAGGCCTTCATGTAGTGTCGGAAAAATGGCCATCGCTGTAGCGCCCACGTGGGCCTTTTCTGTAAAACCACGACATAAGAAAATAAAGCCAACTCAACAACTGGTGGCTAAATTGATGTACACCAAAACGTTTGTGCTGTAAATTAAAATGTCTAATGCGCACTTTGTAACTCCCACTTACAAAAATGTCATATAATCCAACACCCACCAAAACACTGTTTTCTTGTTGGTTTAACTCATTATCATTTATGATTAAATACCCTTTAGTGTTACACATGCCATATATTTTCAAACCCAACCCCGGAAGAAGGAGCTTATAAAGTGAACCTCACACCTAGAAATCGCCTATATCACATAACAGCTAGGAGAACCTGAAGGCAGCATTACTTCTGGTGGCGAGTTTGTGGAACGCAATCAAAATAACAAGAACACGCATTAAAAAACTCAATCAAATTATAATTATTAGCAATTAGATTATTTGAAAGAATGGCTAATCATAGCTGGCAATCCTACTGCTATCAGTCTTGAGATATGAATGAAGCAGGGGGAGAAGCGCAGCCGGCAGTGGCATCGTCAAAAAACATAATAATGTACAAATTATTGCACTATATAAACTATAACACCTATTCAGCAGTACTAAAGCACCTAAGTACCATTTTATATCGCTCTACTCCGGGCATGGACTTTGCTCAACTCTCACTACAACTTTAAGAGGTAAATTCCTTCTTTTTTTATTTTCTTCAGGAAATCACATGGAGGTGCTCTTGTGCTCACATGACAATCTGAGCCATGGCAGGAGAGATCACTGAAGGTAATGTGTTTAAAAAAAACTTCTTAGTATTCTTACCAAAATATTGCCTTAAAGTAACCTAATCGCTATGGTGTTGCAATTTTGTCAGGTTGCTTAACATGTTTGATTTGGTGCTTTTAATAAAGAGGGAAATCAGTGCTTGGTGATGTGTCGATGTGATGTACCAGCGGCTTGGGAACTTTTGGTACTTTACCATCGGATCAATTGCTCCATCTTAAAGCCCACCGCCAGTGATTGATCCGTCCTCGATTCACCTGCCATGAGGATTTATTTGTACCTCAAGAGCAATTCTATCAATAAATATCGTATTATCGCCCATTATTACCATGTCAAAAAGTCAAAGGGTTTATGTACGTTTTGATGCCGTTTCCCTGCCGTCTGAAAAAACTGACTACTTTGCATTCAAGCAGCAGGCCGGCTGGTGTCCTGTCTTTATTCTGTTTACAACACTCCTTAAAGCTGTGATAAGGTAAACGATGCGCTGATGTCCGGCTGTGTGCTTCTAGATTTCACATGCAAATGATGGATCGATGTTTGATTTGGTGAAATGAAACAACGCGCTCTTATGAGAAGGACGATATTATTAGAATTACATGTAAATATTAATGCAAAACTGTAACCGCACAGCACAGTGTATAGACTTGGGGTGTCAAAACTCAGTTACTTAAGGGGTCGTGTATTTCTTGTAAAGCCCTTTGCGACAAATTTGTAATTTGTGATTCTGGGCTATATAAATAAATAACACTGAATTGAATTGAATTGTGTTAGAAAATCGATGGCCAAACAGGGCCTATATATTTATTGAGCGTGGTCATGGAAAGTGGTCATTCTTATGATCAAAATATGTCCTGTATAAAAAAAATAAAAAATAAAAATAGTTAAAAATAAAGCAAATATGAACTTTACATGAAACATTCCTCCTTAAAATGTCTGTCTATGAAGAAAACAAGGATATCTAAAAAAAAAAAAAAAAAAAAAAAAAAAAATATATATATATATATA
>OMLB01034771.1:1919-17449 GCA_900302555.1 Myripristis jacobus | reverse complement strand
TATTAGAGTGGAAAATGACATGAAAAGAGTCAACTGTATCATTTTGTTTTTCTGGCATATCATATCCCTAAGCCGACCCTGAATCGTTGTAAGTGTTATCCCGTGAAATCAAAATTAACCAGATAAATATATTTTACGTATGAGAAATCAAACATTATTCTACGCATACATGCACACCACTGGCGCGCAAATCCAACTAGAAATAAAACCAATATTTTCGTGTAATTTGGTCACAATATAAAGTATCTCAAAAGCAAACAACAAAATTTAGACCTGGGCCGGCTAACCTATGCAGGTGATCTGCTGATCTGCCCGTCACGTGGAGGAGGGGCGGGGTCACGCAGGGGGGTTTTTGGGTTGGTAAGGCAGGACGTTGCAGTGCACGTTGGGGTTTGGTGAACCCTGTTATGGGCAATATGGAGCCAGCATGTGCTAATAGAAAAATGTAAAAAATCATCTCGTGGGCCGGATAAAATTGTGCCAGGAGCCTGTAGTTTGACATATATGCAGTACAGTGTCCTAAAGTGAAAAGATAGGAGATAAAAATGACATTAAGTGTGGTTAAGGTCACTGAAAACCTAGTACTAAACACCACAGACAGACTAAAAGCTCCTGTGCATAATATAGAGATATTATTTTTCATCAGGATGACACTGCTGAGGGGAGTCCCAGTCGCTCATCGGATAAGAGCTTGTATCATGTGTTAAGGCTGAGTCCTCATTGCAGCGTCCTGGGTTTGAATCTGACCTCAGGACATTTGCTGCATGCCGACCCCGTTCTCTCCTGTCTCTCTCTACTGTGACTGTCAAATAAAGCAGAAATGCCAAAAAAATCTTGATAGATAGGTAGATTGATACTTTATTCATCCCGAAGGAAATTCACATTTTCCAGCATTATCCACAGATTAAAAAATGACATCAGGGGACTAAGTATACAATGTGCAAAAAACAGTGTGCATAGATGTATACAGTGTGCATACAAATATACAATGTGCATACTTGATGAAAGAGTTCTACCTGCATGTTTGTGATGGTGTCCAATAAGTGTTGTTCCTATTTCAGGTTCAGTTCCCCCATACTACAGGGAAGTATATGAGGCCATCCGCTGCAGGACAGATGAGCGAGTGCAGGTTGAGGTGTTCCAGCGGCTGCTCCAAAGGACTGATCTGAGCAAGGCTGTTGTAGACCAGGTGAGGGCTGCACACTGTAAAGAAAAACATAATTTTACAATAAATAAATAAAACCTGGAGTTGTAAATGAGAAAGAAAGTAGACTATGACCATCATAAGGCAACAGAAAAGCATCACTTTATACTTTATTCTCTTACAAGTTCCTATTCTTTTATAACTTACAGCAGTTTACATTGAGGTGGCCCAGTGGTGTAGTAGAGGTTATTTGTTTGAGGTTATACAGACTTTACCCACCTCTTTTTCTTGCAATGTAAAATATATCACCTATCATCCAAAAAGCCATTGCGAGTATACCCACTTGCTCCTTAGTGATCCACCCATCTAAACAGTGTGCCCACCTCATCAGCTATCACTAAAGCCCTGTGTCGGTCTCAGAATTGGATTGCTACTCTGCAAATCATAAGGAAGTCACCAAACTTAGGTGCACTCTCCAAAAGGTATGCTGTTTGTCTGTCTACCTGGCTGCCAGAGTACTGCCATGAGATAATGCTGAAATGTAGGTTAATGGTAAAGGGCAGCGGTCTCAGCCAAGTGTAGTATGTGTGTTAAATTGTCTGTGTAATGTTTCAGCAGTGGCTGGCTCACGGTTAACTTGGATTCTGTTTGCTGACTGACATCTTACCATACTGTTACCGTTATGTCCACTGTGCACTTTTTTTTGCATTGTGGAATGCAAACCACAGTTGAATTTAGATCTTGGATTGGGAAACTGTGACCTTTGTGTCATACTATGTCCTCTTCGTCCTTCCCAGATTGCTGAGCATGTTGACTGCGCAGATGGATCCCTGAGCAAGTTGTCCCTCTATAAAGCGCTGGCTTTGATTGCTCTTGCTCAGCAGGGAAAGCAACCAAGCCCCAAACTTTTGGAGAATTGCATACAGGGTAAGTGTCAATGTTTCAGGGACAAGACTGCAGACCTTGAGGTCCCGCTTAATGAGTAGCTCAGTAACACTCCAGTGTGTTTATGGGCAACCTGAGCTATCCTTGTAGTGTTAGGTATTACATTTGTACAAACCATGTGTCACTCTTTTACTGACTCAGCATCTCATCCATGATGAGATACATGTGACATTTTGCTTATAATAATGTTTTAGTGGTTTATGAGATAGACCCACCTTTCAAGTTGAACAGGAAATGTTGCATAGTTGTGGCACAGTTGTAAGGTATGAGTGAGACTGTTGGTGTTTACATTGGATTAATTAGTACAAAAAAACCTCTGTCTTTTTTTAGAGAAATTTCTTTATTCCACATATTTTTCTTTCACAAAAGAGACAGGTTTGTTTGTTTTCTGGACTGGAGCTTTGGCCATATGTCTTGCAGACTTTGACTTGCACCATAGTGGGGAAGATGATAGGGAGGAGTTTTATGGTTTTCATAGAGGTAGCCATTATGCTGGCCTGAGTTAGCTCCATTTCCAACTTCTGTGATTATTTAAGGCCATGTCTGTTATTTCAGGTGCTGCCAGTATGGTAGCTGGGTCCATGCAAGTGAAACTGAAGTGTCACATTTCCTCATCTCTGTGAGAGAGCAAGTTTCCGCATTTGTTGCAGTACATTAGAGTCTTCTCATGACTTCCTTGGAATGCCACTGGTGCTGAATAGGAGGTCACATGAATTCACACACAATGCCGTTCCTGCCAGAGATAAATATGTTAGGGTAACAAATGCAATCTGGTGGACACAGAGAAGTGACTTCAATACAGGCATTCCACAACGTTGGGCAATTGCTTCATTTCATTTGAGATGTATTGATTTCAACATGAAAAACAAATATTAGAGGTTGGTGGTGGTTGTGTGCTCGATAGAGTTACCGAAGCCCCAGCTCGGTGAGCCGAAGGACTTGTGTTCGTTAAGGATGCAGCCGGCTCAGGAGGACGCGCTGACAGTGTCCCAGACCCTGGACAAGCTGCTGGCCAGGGACACAGTCCAGGTGGAGCTCATACCTGAGAAGAAGGGCCTGTTCCTCAAACATGTGGAGTACCAGGTCACCAGCCAGGCAAGTGGTCCATTGAAATCTTCTTTGTTTTGAACTAGTGAGTTATGAAATAGAATACAATAATAAAAAAGGAACAGGGGAATTGTAGTTTCAAGAAACTGTGCAGTTTGTTCCTACCATTTTCATGCTTCTGCTCAATTAACTTCTGACTTCTCAATTATCTGTGCATTCAAGTGGTTTTGGCGAAGAAATTTGGCTGTACTGACCGTTGCATGAAGTTTAGAAATTAATGTACATGTAGTGGGCTTTGCATGATTTACTGTGGGACTCCCTTGCAGAGGAGAGCCAGTGGTTTTTGTCAAGTAAACATTCGCAAGTATGAAGGAAAGCACGGCCCTGATTTGAACCCTCTCATTGTCAGTACCATTGTCAGTGACAGAACCGTTTGTCCCATATACTTTTCCCATTCACATTGTCTGATAGTTTTTTTGTTTTTTTTTGCAGTATTTCAAGATATCAGTTTATAGAAGATACAGTGATTTTGATGTCTTCCATGAGCTTTTGCTGCAGAGATTTGCCTACAGAATGGTGCCGGCATTGCCACCTAAAAGAATGTTAAAAGGAGGTATGGTGCTCTGTTTATGTTTGTTGTGGTTGTTGTATTTCCCTCACCATATGCATCCACATTATTATCCTAAGGACGTTTCATGATGGATAGCTCTGTGAGGGTTTACATCCCTGTCATGAAAGGTCATGTGATGCTCAGTCGTGTGTGTCAAGCATGTGTATATGTATAGCTGTCAATTCTAGGGAAAATTGCTGCAGGGTGTATTCATTCACAAACAGTCACTGTTAATCATCAAAGTTATTGTGAAAGACTGAAAGAAAGATGAAACAAGTCTTGTAAAAAAAAAAAAAAAAAAAATTTGCATTGCTCAATTTATGATGACAAAGAGCTTGGGAAAGCTGAAGAGGATGTCAGCGCCGTTTGTGACTGCATGTCAAAGTGATTCTAAAGACGATAGAAAACAATAGAACCTGCAATGAGATGTTTTTCTATCCATTTTCAATTCTATCATCTTACTAACAGTAGACTTTATATGTAGGTTTGAGATTAGTTTATGCCATCCCTCCCGCCATATTCTAGTTTACAGCCTCCTACTGTATTTTTCCATCTATGAGCCAAAACACCGAGTTTATTCTCACGACACACTTGCCCAGTGGTGGAAAGAGTACCACAAAGTGCTACTCAAGTAGAAGTAAATTTACTACTGCTGCTAAGTGTAGCTACACTGGTCCAGTGAAATAATGGCCATGCATCATACAGATGTACTTTGAAGTTTTATTCTCTCTGTCTCTCTCTCTCTCGTCAGCAGACACCGTGAAAACCACATGAAAGTAAAAGACAAAAGGTTTAACATATACTTTTCTCGGTCATTTTAAAGTCTTTCACGCTAGTGTCCATTGATAAGCATTGATAAAGTTACTGAAACACATTGTCACATTGTCCGTGTAAAGATGCGTTAACAAACATTATGCACAAATATAAATCAAATGAAATACAATCACTGTGTGCGCCTCTTGGACCATGTGTGCTGTAAGGTTACTTTGGGGCTTTACGGCGATGTCTTTCTCCACAAACCATTATTTCACTGTAGTATATTTTAGATATATTTTTAATCAACATTACCCTTTTACTCTTTACTTCTTTTATTCTTATTTATGTTACATTTTTAATCCTTTTTAATGGCTGAATGAACTCAAATAACCACGAATTTATGACAGAACCATATGAAATAAACATCTCCATGAAGCATGTCTCTGAGACAGTTACATCAAATAAAAGTGAAAAGTAACTCATTTGAAATAAGAGAAACAATAGCTTTGTTAAATGCCATCTTTACCCATGAAATTTTGCAAGAACAAGAGCATAAAGTTCACATTAGATTTTTTTTTTTTTAAATCAGAAATGTGGAAGTTTCAAAGACAGCTTCCTCTTTGCTAATTAATCATTTACCATGAAAGGCCCCACAATCTTTAAATTTATGACGGTCTAGTTTCTGATGCGTACAGAGAGCATGCAGAATTAGTACTCTGCAGTGGAGGTGATTTAAAATGTAGCCAAGTACATACTTCAGCAAAAATGCACTTCAGTAAAATGACTAACTTTTAAATACTCAAACGTACAAGAACACAAAACGATGCCTAGTAACAGTAATATGAGTAAATGCAATTAGTTACTTTGCCTCCTTCACTTGCCACACATGCCCTAATAGCTATTTCTTCTCCACTGATGCAAAATGATTGAAGAGGCTTTTGTTTTGCTCTGGTGTCTGTCCACAGTCCTGACCTCCGTCTCAGAGCGCGACTTCATTGAAGGAAGGCGACGCGCTCTTTGCAGATTTATTAATTTGGTGGCACGGCACCCCTTCTTCTCCACAGACGAGCTGGTCAAGACCTTCCTAACCTTCAATGGCTCTGTACGTGGCCCCTTCTCAACTCGCTGTCTTGTTCTGTGTCCCGGGCTATTGCACAATAAGCATCATCACGATGACTTGTCAGTGAAATACATCCTGTCCTGGTGGCGCTTTATCTCTTACCCACCCCCTCCCCTTGCTGTCCAAACAGGATGTGCAGACGAAAATGCGTGATGCTCACAAGAAGATGGGTGACGAGTTCATGACCAACAGACTTGCAACCCAGGCAAAGGTTTGTCACATGCTTAAAAAGGAAAAAACAATCCTCCTCTCCGTTAAATGTTCTGCTTTTCAAATATCAAAGTCACAAAAGAGATTTGTCGCGTCTGTTTTTGTAGGAGTATCTCCCCGCCGACATTCAGGTCCAGTTCTCCACAAGCAGGGAGCTCATTAGAAATATCCACAACAGCTTCCACAAGCTGCGGGACAGAGCGGAGAAAATGGCAGAGCGCTCGAAGGAGAACGCAGCTGATCTCCTCATGTTTGGCAGAGAGCTCAGGTATTTCATTAGTTTGGGTATACGCTGAAAACCTGACTACAGTGTCCAGAGTTCATGGATCATGCAATCTAAATTTTTCTTCGTAAGACCTCTACTCTGTGGTGTTTTATTGTGTACGGCTGTGTGCTTGAAATGGGGTTTGGCAGCTAAGGCGCAACAATATTACATCGTGCTCCTCTAAAAACCCTACTTGTTGCAGTACGCTGGGCTCAGATACTCTGCCCATTCCGTCCTTGGCCTCTTCACAAGGCGCCTGGGGGACGCTGCGCCAGTCGCTCAAAGGTCTGTCTGTGGAGTTTGCTGTGCTGTCTGACAAAGCCGCCCAACAGGTACAGCCCTGAAGCCTTTGTAACTGTTACCTGCACTTCTAGCCTTTCCAGCACTGGCCCTGGGAACTAAATGTCATTGTGCCAACGTCCTTAGGGCAGAAGGGAGGAGGATGACGTGGTGGAAAAACTGAATCTTTTCCTGGATTTGTTGCAGTCCTACAGAGTGAGTTCAGTTTTTCAAATATTTGTTTTGCCCGTTTAACCTCAGTGTGATTACATTTTAGTGTCACATGAAGAGGTCACACACACAGAGAGAGAGCCCACAACCTTTTTTGTCAGGTGATTTCATATAACACAGAGCAGTAAAATTATTTTAAGCTGCAGATGCACAAGGCAGGTTGTAGGTTGTTTACTTTTCTGTGGCTTAACAGTGGTTAGTTTCACTTCCTGTCAGTAACTGAATTCAAAACAGCATCTTGATATTATCAGGGCGTGATTAAATGGAGAACAAAAGGAGATGGGATTCCCCTCTAACTACAAATAAAAACTGAACTTGTTCACCATGTACTTTGTTAAGTGTGAACAATATTCCCAGTAGACATTATTACAGTCATTCAACCTTCATTAAAACATTTTCATAACGGTGTAGCTACATCTTCTTCGGAGCTCAAAGGTCCGACAAGCCTGTTTCACTTTGAAATGTAGCCGTCAGCAGCGGATGTGTCGTTTGAATTTAACAAGCAGGCCGCTGGCCCGGTAAATTGTCTCGTTCCCTCACTCGAACCCTAAAATCTGTCTTCACCAATTTCATAATTTGCTCTAACAAGGCTCACAAAATTCCCCCGTAGTTATTATTTTACCATGCGGCTAACTGTGAAGTTCTGTGTGGTGCTGCTGCCCAGGATCTGTGTGAGCGGCACGAGAAGGGCGTGCTCCACGAGCATCAGAGGGCGCTGCAGAAGTACAGCATGATGAAGAGGCAGATGATGAGCGCCACGGTGCAGCCCAAAGAGCAAGCGTCTGTGGAGCAGCTGGAGTCGCGCATCGTTCAGGTGGTCACTGCCTTTCACTCATTTCCTCTCTGTCAGTGCCTGATCAGGTCTGCATCTGGGACGCTTCTGCTCACATAACATGTTGTTTTGATTGATAGATTTCAACTAAATATTGAGCGCGAAGCAGAGTATGGATAAATAAAATGATAAATTGGGTCTGTAAAGCCCCTTTGAGACTGTTGGTGATTAAGAACTCTATATACTCTCTACTCCATAGACTCATGTAGAAGGATGATTTTTTTTTTTATACACACATAAAGTGTATACTGAAAATTTACATGCCTCAATTCTCCAGTTTCGAGATGTAAAAAAACAAAAAAACCCATTAAAAAAACATGTTATTTACTTATTTTACTCTGATTTAGATACATTTATTGGGAGTTTGTGATACTTAAACAGGCAAAGTGTTTAAGAGACACTGTCAAATACATGCAGCTTTTACGTTTCATGCTGATTTTTTTTGTATCTAAAAGAAAGTTGGAAAAAAAAGTGTTTATGTCTGCATTAGTGGGCTTCTAATTTCAGCCTCAGTGCTGTAGAAATGATAAAAAAAAACCTGTGTGTGTGTGCATGTACACTTTATGTTCCACCTTTGCCCAGTAACCGTGTGCCCCAAGATTGCAGCAATGATGAACAACAAAAGTAATTTTCCACAACTTTGTGCTAACGCCGTATTTTTATGATTGCTTTCATGATGGTATAATTGTTTGATTTTATGGTTGTGTCCATGTTGTCTCCACATTACTGGGGATATTTGTGGAGCTGTATCAGCCCTATCTCAGCTCTGCAAACTTAATTTTGCAGTTGCTATTTCAAAACTTGAGAGTGCAGAAAAGATTCTCCACAATAAACGATGAGTTCTGATTATTATCATCACATGATCAGTGTTGACAATTTAATATTGTGTGCTTGTGTGTGTGTGTGTGTGCATGTGTGTGTGTGTGTGTCCTCCTTCCATTAATAGCAAGAAAATGCAATTCAGACCATGGAGCTGCGGAACTACTTCTCCCTGTTCTGCCTTCATCAAGAGACACAGCTTATCTTTGCCTACCTCCCTATCACATCTCATATTCTGGGGGCTTTTGTTAAATCCCAGGTCCAAGGACACAAAGAGGTGAGACGATGGCTCTGAAAGTATTTCTGCTTCTGAACCCTCTGTGCCACAGTGCAGCACCACTCAGAACAGGGAAAAGGAGAAGGGGGGGGTTAATGAATTTTAAATTGCCTTTTGAAATCCAGTAAAAGAACCAACAACTGACTTCTCATCTAGGATTTGAGTTGGCTCACATCTCTGATCAGTACAACTCTTTTAAGTGAATCTCCTGTGTGCTCAGCCCTTAATTCTTGGCTTAGATACCATTATCAAAGTTTCAGTCAAAAAAATCCCAACACTTTAGGAAGGTTTCTGGGGATTGGGGAAGTCCTTGATGATAATTTTATTAATCATGTTTTTCTATTCTCACATCAAAGGGCTGTGAATGACTCGCCGCATAGCCCTAAAAGATGGCACACCGCTGAGGATGGTTTTGTCGGAGATGTTATAATTTATAATTGAGTTGAGTTCATTTAAGAAATAACTGGCCTTTTTTTTTTTTTTTGCCTCTTTATCCAGATGGGTGCGGTGTGGAATGATCTCCAACCAAAACTTGGATGTCTCTTCGGTGGCAATAACGGAACGCAGCCCTCCATCTAAACCCCAAATTCACACGAGGTGCAAGAGAGAGAGAAACTGTTCTCCCTCCGCTGCTGATGAAGATCACAAACTGACAAATGTTTTGCTCTGTGAGCTACTGGAAAAATACACAAAAAAAGTTTATTTTTCCCCCGCAAAATCTTCCACTCCATGATATATATATACACCGTGCCTTCAATAAGAGGATTTTTTTTTTTTTTAAATGTAAGTGGTCTGCCTTATGTGATTCGTAACTTTTTGCTGTTTTTGCTCCAGTGGGTTTAATGAGTCACTAAATGGAATAGATGGCACTCAGAGGAAGAGCGTGCTCATAAATATGTCACACGGAGCTCATCTTGATGGGAACATCAACCTCAGAGTCCAGCTTGAAAACAGCCGATACTGCCAACGAGGAAGGAAATTCCTCGTAACTTGCCACGTGATAAGGGACTTCGACAACAACAGCGAATTCACGTCTTCATCTCATTCCTGAACCAGAAATGTTTATACCTTTAAACTTGTGAGTAATTAAATACACTAAGATAGTTGAAGAGAAAATGTGACAAGAGGAGACAAAAGGGTTTTCCCACATTAAGGGATAGATTCTTTAATTATTAGTCATGAAGGTATTAGGATCCTGCCTCTGAATAACTATAGACCAATATATTTTTGATACATTTTTAGATGATAAGGAAGTGTACTGGCATACTTAACTTTTTTTTTTTTTTTTTTGGGAGAACAACTGTGCTATTACTCTGAACTGTTATAGTCTTGGTAACTTTAATTATATTTACATTTATACATGGCAATAATTTTGCCTTCTCTGGTTAAATTCTCTGCAGGTTGAAAAAAAAAATAAGCTAATTTGAAAAGCCTAAGATTGTACAGTACAATACAAAAGGCATAGGAATCACTGATAAGACGATCAACTCTGGCAACAGTGGCCTAAATTATGGCACTAATAACACTATTATCTATTGATTTATGTACCAAAGATACAGGCTATAAATGTGCAGTAACCCATGTCACAGTTTCCAATTTTTTAAAATATTTTGTTTTTGTTTTTTTTAAGATTTTGGAGTGCAGTATGATTTATGCAGTACTAAGCATTATCACTCTACTAGTGAGGATTATTCTTCACAGCAGCAAATATCAGAATATGTGTAGTTGTGTGTGTATATCCGGACAGAACAATAGTTTAACATATTTTTTTCTGTGATTTCCAAATGTAGCAAGACTCAATATGAAATTATTTTTTTCCATACATTTCCAGGCTTGTGCTGGAACCCTGATTGAAGTTTCTGTGATTGACTGTTATTCTCTATCGATGCTTCTCAGATACTCAGCATGCACACGACAATGCTCCTTTCTATCTTTATGCATATAGGTTTACAGAACACACATATTTTTCTACAAAAAACAATTAAAAATTAAAGGGAGTTTGCCAAATATTAAACATATTTTGTGCATTACCTCACAAAATTGGCACAGATTGATGTCACAACCTTTGTCTGAGTCTGAGTGGATGATGCTCAGATGCAAACATGATATTGTCTTTTATCGACAAAAAAAATTATGAAGTAATATATATACAGAAAACAATTCTCGAAACGTATTTGTTTTGACAAAAATGTATTTGAAATCAAATGAAGTGAATGTGCTCAAATACAATATGAAATACAGCTACATTGTTAATGTAGATGTTATGTAAATATTGTCATTATAAAAAGGTGAAAAAGACCTTGCTGATTTGTGCAGTACAACAAAATAAACTGACAAAAAACTGCTGCTTTGATTTTTTTTGGATAACACAAAGTCATTTGACATTAAGAAGAAAAAAAAGAACCGTGGTCAATTTTTCTGAGGAATTAAAAAAGGAACTGTTTTCATGGTTCTGCTGAATCCTTGGGGACTTTCCACATCGTCCCGCAAATGAAACTGAACGGAGAACTCAAACTGTTGGGCATGCAAAGAACAAATCTCATTTTTTTGTGTCCCATCACCGGTAACGCCGGCCTGCCGCGTTATCTCAGAGCTCCTCCACCTCCTCCAGCTCGTGGCTGAGGATCACGTCATGACCCTGGAACTTGAAATAGCCTCTGAATTTCTTCTTCTGCAGCATCAGAGGAAACCACATGATGTCATCTGCCCACATTTGACTGAAGGGTATTTTGTCACACTCAAACCACTGAGGCCTCATCTCTAGAAAAAAAAAGAAAGAAAATGATTAGTAAACCTCACAAAAACGACACTGAGCCTTTATCATCCATGTATCTGCCTTTACAGAAAATGTCGGGATCATAGTTTAACACCCATCTCCACTTTTTATTCATGGTGTTTCAAGGCGTATCCACCAATGCAAATGTAACTGCACTCATTTATTTGTACTAATAAATAATTCCTCAAATAATTCATCTTTATCTGGTACTGTCTTGTATAAAATAGAGATGTTTCTTAAGTGCAAAAACACATTTCAGTTTTAGATTAGTTACAATTTTACAGGAAATATATATAATTTGTGTCTTTAATGGGGACAATGATGTTCATCCTGAAAATGTCATGACTTGTTTTGTACACTGGAGAGCCACAATTACATATGGAAGTCCATTTTTCCTCATAATTGGGACTAACTGACTCATAATGTTGAGTTTTTCTTCACGGTTTTATCATCATGATGCAGAATAATGAGATTCTGACACAACTCTGGCTTCTTAATGAATTTCCCAGTTTGGGATCAATAAAGTAAATCTATCTATCTATGACTTAGGAAGCCAGAGTTGTGAGATTTTTTTTTCCCTGCTCACAACTGCAACTTGAGTTGTGAGATTCACAAAAAACAAACAAAGCTAAATACTGAGTTAAGTCACAACTGAAAAACAAAAAGATTTCTGAGATATATGGTCACAATTACAAGATAAAAACATAATTATTAAGTCAATTGTGAGGGATTTTTAAAAAATGGCCTTTTTATCCCATGCGATGAGAGTGGACTTCCATAAACACATAATTTTCTGTATTTCTCTGAAAAATGTGTAATTACAAAGACAATTTATGTTTAACCAAAATAGACCAATATATGTCCTATATTAAATTTGTATATTTAACAACAAATTCTCCCTTTCCGATAAATGGAAATATTTTATGTATTTCATGGAAATATGTTAAGAGATCCCATTTATATTGAAAATGTATGCAGTACATGTGTAAAATTGAAAATTCATGATTTCCAATGGGACAAAATGATCATTCATCTCGACGTCTTTGGTTCTGACACTGTCCTCTCGATTTCTAGTGAACTGTAAACCCTCCACTTCATTGTCAGATAAGATCTCCCACATTTATTCTAAACTGTTCCCTCAAGTGTGTCTGGCACTATTTTGAAGTCGGAGTTAACAGATTTCCATTCTCTCTCCATTTCACTCAGGCTTTCTTCCCACAGATCTTCCCTGCTTGACCTCTCTGCCCTCCAGACTGCTGATGTCTGTCTCCAACACTCAGCTGGACTTTGCTACCTGTATTAGCCTGGACTTCACCCAATTGACTTGACTGACTTCTCATGAAAGTACTGATCAATTCAGGGTGTCTGCATTCCCTCCACCAATGCACCTCTTCTCTCCTCGGAGACTTTTTAAGGCAGCTCAAGGTCTGTACTTTCTGCCAGCCTCAAGGACAGGCCTGGAGCCTCTATTCCCTCTGCTGCTGTTCCCCCAGGTTCCTGTAATGTGCTCTCCTCGCTCGCCGTCACGTCTGTGCAAACGTTCTCAAGTCCGAAGATGAGTGTCTCAATCGATGTGCTCAAAGGGAACAATATGGTCTATTTTGTTTTAAAACGGATAAATTTATACGTCGCCTCGGACATATTACGACTAAAAAGCAGCTCATTTGGCCATCACTCCTGGAAGTAAAGGGCAATAATCAATATCAGAAGCACCATACCTCTGGGTAATGTAAAAGAGGTGTTACACTTTGCAGCATTACTGAGTGAGTGCACACTCACCACATCTTCAGTGGCTAGAGATTCAGTTATATTTACACCCACAAACCACAAACTTGGTGCTTTCATAAGACAGATACAGACAATAGATTTTTGATAAACAATCATTAGTAATATGGATATGATGATAAAGCAGATAAGAGGCAAATACCAGGGCAGGACAGTTGAAGTAGTTCAGATGATTGCAACCCTTTTCTGTAATGCCATACCACAATATTATGTCATCCAAAACCCCACAATATCTAGTCTGATATCATAATATCAACATATAATCAATATACCGTCCATAGCCTACATTTAGACAGCTGGTGACCTAGGTGTGATTTCTCCTAAAATGTGGCAGAGATCTGATTTTTTTTATACAAGTGTGAGCAGCAAAAAAAATCACACTGAATCTGACTATTTCAATGCTGATTTGAGCCGCTTTCATGTGGCGTCCTGTATCAGATATTTGTCTGATACCTGCTGTGTGAACAATCAGATCGGGATTCATGTGACTTTCTCCCACTGAGCATGCTCACATCACTGTCAGAGCGTCATTATTCACCGACTGTCAGCGATAGAGGACAGAGGTGGACAAGACAAAACATGGAGGATGACAGTAACAGCAACAGGAGGACATGAGTTTACAAAGTTTTTGCCTTCTTGCCCTCGGCCTGAACAGCTGACAGACTGCCATCACACCTCTGTTACCACAGCAACGAATCCAAGAAATGAATGCCTGCACCGTTATTGTATTAACTGCGATGATGGGCTGTCGTGCAAATGATGTTTTTTTTGTTGTTCAGCAGCATGCTTTTTGGAAATATGAAGTCATGGTACACATCTTTCCACACTGATGTCAGATATGGGTCACATACAAAGATGAATGTGAAGATCAGATATGAGGGGGAAAAAAAAATCAGAATTGGGTAACTTTCACCTGCTGTGTGAGAGCAGCCACAGTGTCTTCAAAGTGCATCATAAAAACACGTCGATCATGGTGGTAATTGTTGCCTCGATCAGTTCTCACGTGGGAAATTGTCAAAAGTGCCCCATAGGTGGTGCATACAGCCTCCTACCTGAGGAAGTTTTCCATTCATGGTGCATTACTTTCAACTGTGATGTGAATGTGACCCATCAGGTTATCACAAGCTGATACTAAAACAGGCCTGTTTGAATAGGTAGGATGTAAACACAGGGCGTCTATGCAAGGAGACAGATCAACAGAAGATGAGAGGAAAATAAAAACTCCTTTATGATGCCAGTATGCCTCTTTTAAGACAACCATCTTGCACGGTCTGCATAGTTTAATGCGGAACAATGGAAAACATACCATCCGATTCTGTGGGCTCGCCGTTGTAAGTGTCAACTCGGAAAATATGGACATCAAGCAGCTCCGTCTCTCCGACAAATTCAAATTTTATATTGCCGATCTTCTCAAGGGCATCCACGGTGAGGCCGCTTTCTTCTAGCAGCTCTCTGAAAAATACAGATGCGATGACAAATACAGGTTCACAAGAGAGGATTGTGTCCAGGATGGACTGATTAAGTGGATTTTGAAAGTAAGTGTCCCAGTACACTTGACACAGACTTTGTAAAGACTGTAAAAGCAAGCAAGAGATTAAAGCAGTAATATTCAATCTGGACACATGTATGCCTATTTAAAAGTCTATTCTGACATCAGCTCGAGTACCACGGGGTAAAAAATTGAATCCTGTAGCTCAGACATCAAATACTGGATGAACAACTTCCTTCTTCTGAGTGCAGACAAAAACGAAAAGCTCATTTTACACCATAGCAAATAACTCTTATCAGATCTCTCTCTACCCCAAAGGGTTCTGTCAGAATAACAAGTCCACTGACACTGTCCTGAAACACACACACACACACACACACACTGCAGGACTCCTTGTCATTCCTCACATTTGAGAGGAAACAGCGTGAGGCAGAGTTGTTTTTCTACAGGGTGGCCTTCCTGCTGGTGACTAGGAATCAGACGCTGTCCATCTTTAAGAAACATTTATATGTAAAGCTTACAAACCCCCAGTTTTTCTGGCATTTCTTTCACTGGGTTCTGCTTCCCTGCAGTGTGTCGTATACAGACAGGTGACAAATTAAAGTAAAAACCAACCTGAGTGTCATGAGCCGGCACAACAGCTTCAGTGCTCACAGGCTGAGATTCTCCAAGTCTCTGAAAAGATATTCCCTCATTTGGTGGTTTGATGATGGTGGTGTTGAGTATTGTTGGTCCAAAATCTCCCATAGGTGTTCAGTTGGGTTGAGATGTGGTGACTGAAGGCCACAGCATCATGATTTACACCATTTTAATCCTCACCTAACCATTCAGTGAGCCCTCCTGCCCTGTGGAAGGGAGGCATCATCATCCTGGAAGGGACTGAAATGTTTCCTCACAGGATAAAGGTGATCACTCAGAGTCTTCCCTCTAGGGAGGACAAGTCAA
>OMLB01034769.1:0-13636 GCA_900302555.1 Myripristis jacobus | reverse complement strand
GCATATAGTAAAAAAATATATAGTAAGAGAACACATGCATATTAACCGACTCTCTCTCTCTCTCTCTCTCTCCGTCACTATCTCAGTGTCTGTGTCTCTCTTCCTCTCTTTATCAGCATTTTCCTGTCTTGAGCCATAGAGCTGAACCTTTTCCTCCCATCCCTGCTGCCATTGCATTATTTCTTCAAAGTTTTGCCCTTCAGAAAGAACAGTTGAGAGCCAAATTCTGCCAGGGCAACTGGGAGTGAGATAATTCTGGCACCCACTGTAGTTTGTTACCGCTAGTGGCGCTGCAGTGCAACAGATCCCCATGTTGTTGACACAACATATACTTCCAGGATGCCATGAACATAGTGGGAGAGATTACACATACTGATGTAAGTCAAATAAATCAAGGCAACCCTCAAAATATTCCAAAGTATTGCAAATGTCTGAGGTAGAAAATGTATTCAGCAAATTTATTAGGTCTCAAGGACACACAAATTGTTCTATGATGAGAAATTCTGAATATGAACAAAACCGAGCGGGATTGCTCTGAAAAAACCTTGTCTGCCCTTAACCTCTCTAAATCTAGGCACTATGCAAGTTTGTCATGGTAAAAATATATATATTTTGCACTCTGCAGTAGAAAATGTCAAGGTATGATGATCAAAATCCCTAGTCGTTTTTAGACGAAAAAAAATGTCAGACTAAATTAATCTTTTTGGAATTAATCAGCCTTTGTTTTTTGTTTGTTTTATCAGTATTAATGAAGGAAACCTTGTATTGTAAAAATATTACTCTAGTAATAAACCTCCATGACTCAGCTCTCATTTTAACATGCCACAGCCCAATTCCAATGAGTTTTGACAACATTAAACATCAGTCTATGTTCTTCATCTATAGGTTTGCATGGACTGCTGCCATGCACTGATGTAGATCTATAGATATGGCAGAATCATTTTGAGCACAAGGTGACACTCCAGCATGTTATAATAAACCCCATTATATCAGCAGTGCTTCTATGTGTGTCTGCGATGCTGTAATCTGTGTTTGCTCAGGGTTCAGCTGCTAATGAGCCAGCTAGCCTAGCACAAGTGTATTCTCTATAGAGGAGATGAAGGAGGCTGATCACCAAGGGAGCCAGAGCACTGAGATAACATCCAAATAAATTGATGATTAATTAGCTCTCGATATGTAATTGCCACAAATGTGCCATGGGACTGTGCGGAATCTGCGCTGGTCTGTTTTGCTTGGTGTTTCAGAGGGACTCCTCGTCTTTCCCTCCATTCTTCCATCCATCCAGCCCTCTGTGCAGCTGCAAAGTGCTTTGCTGCAGTGCTTTAGCTAAAGCACCTCTCCTCCCTTTCCTCCTCCTCATCACATCAGGCCTTTTCTTTAGTCTTTGAGTACTACCTCCTATTTCCCTCTCTACATAACCCCAATTTTCTATGTCTCCCTCTCTCCCTCTCTCTCTCACACTTCCTCCCAATTATCTCCTTTCCTCTTCCTCCCCATACCTCTCCACATTTGAAGTCATGTGCACTCACAGTCTCTTTAAGTCAGTGGTAATTCAAACACCTCTCCTCCCTCTTCTTCACCCTTACTCCCTTGCCCTCTCCTCGAGGACCATTTGCCCCTCCCCTCTCTCTCCTTTCCCCTCGCTGCCTGTCAGTCTCTCTCCTTTCACCCATCCCTCTTTCATCTCCATCTCTCCCAAGGCGACATGGTTAGACTTCAGCTCCTATCTTCCCTCACTCTTTCAATCCCCGTCCTCCTCCTCTGAAATCTCCAAGGCCTCGTTCCATTCTTAACATTCCTTTCCTCCGTTCTTCCCACTTCGATCCATCATTCAAACTTTGTTTCTCCTCCCATCCTTTGTTCTCCTTCCTTCGCTTTGTCAACCATCCAGATTCCCTCCTGGGCCATCCTTTCCATCTTTCCTTTATTCCTGACAATCCCTCAGTACTATTTACAACTTAACACCATCCTTATAATACCTGGAGGACACCACTTTGAATCCCTGCAGCAACTTGGATTGGATTCAGAAACATAAATAATGCCACAATGTTCATCTGTCTACGCGGCTCTTGCCTCTGTCTCTCCCTCAATGCGTCCAGTGTTGCCCTTATTTGTCCAGCCGCTGGAGCAACAACTACGTCCATGTATCATCATTCCATAGTTGTGAATGCAGAGATAATAAGCATGGGATGTATACAGTATGTATGGGAGATGGTGTTGCACATGCAATACTAAGCAGCTTAAATGCAAGCCTTGCTGTCATGTTTCAAAGGACAAGTTTCCCATCATGCATTACCTCTCCCTCTCTCTGCTGACTTTTACCACTATTCGTCCCCCTCTTCTCTTCCCTCTCACTCTCCTTCCTTCCATTTCCCTCCCATTCTCGCCTTCCCATTCTTCATAGACCTTCTACTGCTATTTAAGTTGTTGGGTTTTGGGAATGAATGTAATCACTTGTTCTTCGCTGTGTGAACACGCTCAAACATAAAATATATCAATTTTCTTTTTACACGGAAAATGAGGATGTTTTAACTTACAGACACACTGTTGGACTGTTTTGCATAAATTCGCTCCTCTCTCTCCTCAACTCTGTCTGACCCTAAACCCATTTGATCATCTTTGCTCTGTGTCCATTAATATGGCAAGCGTGATATTTGTAGAAGTGCTCATCCTTCCTTATTTTTAGTTGAGCCACAGCTATTTGCCATAGCTCATGTGATGCATAGAAACAGTGGGCTAAGTCGTTAAACTTTGTCAGAGCTCTTGCGGGCAGTCAAATTTGTTTTTCACCTCTTACTCCCCCTAAAATGTCAGTTTACAAAGCAGAGAGGTTGGGTGGGGGGGTATCTCTTAAATAATTTGTGGTAACAAGGAGTGCGTTGCCGTCCTTAACCTCAAATTCCCATTCTTTATAAATGTTTGATTATTTTTCTGCCTCTGAGAGCCTCGCAAGTAAACATGGAAATGGAAGTGAGGAGATTTCATTTTAAATGTGAAATGACGTGGTTTACTACAGGCTTAAATGTTTAGTCACTGCAATTTTAAAAAAGGACATACTGCATCAGGATCTTGGATTAGTTTTCAAACTGACAAATTAATACCGGCACATTAGATGTCATTAGAGATTGGTGTGTCTATGCTGTTAAAATATTGCACTCATAGTAAGGCCAGATGCCTCACATTTCTTCAGCTTGTCCACCTACACACCTCCTGTATTGCCCTAACCTTCCATCTACCTGTCCTTTCATCCCTCGCTCATCCCCTTGCATTAGTTATCCAACCGTTGAGCTTTAGTGTCATGCTGTGATGGAGATGAATGATTAACTCTGTTCCTCCATTCTTTCATCTCTCTCCCTATCTATCCATCCCTTGTGCTATCGTCACACCCAGGCACAAGGCTAACAGTTGTGGAACTAAAGTGTCATGACATGATGGATAAATATTTGAGGAGTTTTGTACCAGAAATGAGAGATCCACCATTTAGACACCACCTGTCACAAAATTGCTGGCGACATGCAGGAGATGGAGATGGGCATCTCTGCAGTCTCAAAAGTCAACAAGTCTCTAACACACTGTGGAAGGTCTGAAGTTTGGATGTTCATGAGAGAAGCCTTCATGAATGAATTAAGTGTATGAGGAGTGTGTAACATATGGCAAAATTTGAACTGACCTGTAGATGAGGGTCTCATCGGCGGTGCAGTTGTACTGTATCTGATACATCCAGACAAGGTAAGCCCCAGACAAACGCCCTAAATCCCATCGGACCTGAGCCGAGGTCGATGTAATCCCCTGTACTCCCACCATCCGCCCTTCCTCCTCCTCGTCACCTTCATTCTCTTCCACACTCCCTCCATCGGCCTTCTCTCCCTCTGAAACCCTGCTGCCATCCTCCTCATCGTCCTCCCCTCCACTTCTCCTGCCATCCTCTGCCTCTCCTCCGCGTGCTCCCCCATTATTAATTCCTCCGTTCTTCCCTGTGCTGATATCCGAGGAGCCTGGATCGGTCCATAAAATCCCGCTGGTCGCATTCCCATTGTTCTTGGTATTCCCACCATTACTCCCTGTGTTTCCACCTCCTCCGCCCCGGTGAGGAAGTGGGATTATTTTCAGGTCCACAGTGGCAGTTGCTTCACCTGCTGCGTTTATCGCGATACACGTGTATGCCCCGTCATCCCGGGCAACGGTCACTAAGATATCCAAGGTCCCATTGCTGAAGGAGCTCGTCCTGGACGAGTTTGCAACGATGCGGTCGTCGGGGGAAACCCAGTGGACTACCGGCTCAGGGTCGCCGATGGCACGGCATTTCAGCGTGGCCCGCTGGCCCTCCAGGACCCACAGCTTGTGGGTGTGTCGGGTGATGAGAGGTGGTTCGCATGTGAACTCCTCCTCAGGGATAGACCAGAAATACCTGGAAGAGAAAGGGAAGGAAGGTGAAACAATAGGTGAATCACTTAATTGGCCAAGCACAGGAATTTGATCTCTCCCTCATGAGGTAAAGAGATTAATGTAAGAAGTTAACCTAAAGATCCATGTGCAGTTTCCTGTCAAGTTAGTCATAATTCATTAACTCGCCACATTCTGAACAATTTCCCAGGCTACAGTACTCTGTAGAAAACAGGACAGAGCAAAGACTAATTAATGTTGACAGAAGTGACAGATGACAACAACAGATGCTCATTTCCCTCTTCAATCCTTTTGCTTTCACTGAATACTTTTCACCACAGGGATAGACCAGGATTGCCTGGGAGAGTGGTGGAGGGAGGGAGAAGAGAGGCACAATGATCTACTGATCAAGTACAGAAAATCATCTTGATGATGTTACAGAGGTACATCAACCGATTACAGAACAGAAAGGCAATTTGGGGCCTAGCATACAGTCCAGAGGCACAGTATAAGATATTTGGCTTTACATATTATTCTACACATAACATTGCATTGCTGATACAGGAATAGCAGGAGTTGATATAGATAGGATGAAAACCATCTGCTCTGCCATTTCTTATCTCTTCTTTTTCCATCTTTCACATGAAAAATGCATTTTGTATTAGATTAGGTAAGGATCAGGTGGTTAGATGGACACCTGCTGTCATTTTTATGAATGATTTGGTGTCCAGTGATCAATCAGTAATGTTTACCTCCCAGCCAGGTGAGCAGGCGTGGCGCAGGTCTCCATGTCGTCTCCACGGATTAGCCGTCGTAACCATAGTAACTCACAGTTGCAGTGCAGTGGGTTGCCGCCAAAATTTAGGCTTATGACAGCATTGTAGGGGGTGGGGCTTATTGCACCAGTCTGGGACCTGATGTAGACAACAGAGAGATGTTTTTTCACTTTAAGAAAACAAATTTCCTGGTGCTAAATGTGACCAAAAGCGACCATAAATATGATTTATATTCACATTCTATATTCACAAAAAAGGCAATGGATATGACAGATACCGCTAATCATTTCTTGTCCTTTTTTTGACTGATTTTTACTTTTATTTATTTTTGGAAATTTATATTTGTCCATCCTGCCTTGCAGTCTGGTCGCGTTTAAACTAAATTTTATTTTTTCTCCCAGCCATTGCACAAGTGAATGAGCAGTAGAAAAGGGGTTGTGTGGGGAGGGTGGGGGTTGCAATAAAATAGTGAGTTCTTGGAACAAGTGACTTTATAACAGCTTGCTGCTTAAAATGGGAGAAACAAGTGATAGTCAAAATGGTCCAAAGCTGGCTGTTAAAAACGTACCCAGGAGCCATGCTCCACAGAAGTGCTCTTATGAGCATCTTGCATCAGACTTGGGCAAAATAAAAATGTAATAACTTGGAAACTATGAGGAATGAAAATTATGCTTGCATATTTTTCTCTTTTGAGGCAATTTATGGACCCATGAAAGATGTTCAAGAGAAGCTGTTGAAAACGCACATGCTCAGTATGGGTGCATTCATGAGATGGGCCTGCATGGACATCATGAGCTAGTAGATTCATGTATACATCAGCACTCGTGTTTCTCTTTAATACCAGTGATCAGGTATGATGCTAACTTGAAGAGAATGATTACAGAATTTTTTTTTTCATACCCGTCTGTCATTCCTTCTGTAGCAGGCTGTCACGATTTGAATGGGATCCAGATAAACATTGAGCTTACACTGGCTTAAGCAAGTAAAAAGCTTTAGTGTATGGGTTTCACATTTATATGATTATACATTATAAGGTTTTTAATGCAGTTAAGATACAGCTCAAGCAAAACTGCTCGGCAACAACAACAGGAATGGGTAACGGAAGCAAAAGCAGTATAGATGATGTAGCGGGTATAGGTAACAAATGTTCTGTAAATCTTGTTGACCAGAATTTGGCAAGATTACATATCTTTAAAAAAAAGCTCAATAATTTGATATAACAGCAGGCTTCCAATAAAGCAAAATGCTAGGAGAATGAACAGTTGGTACAAAATAAATATAGGGGGAAAAATGGAACTATAAAAGCCAGGGAGGCAGTTGGAGGCCTCTGTATAGCGCACTCCCATGGCTACGTAGAGAGATAAAAAGCACAGGTGGGTAATTTTAAATGACAGGGTTTTGTAAAGCTCTCCAATAGTGCATTCAGCATGAACTATGATGAAAAACAAGATTAAGAGGAGATAGAGAAAGGATTCTAAAGAAAGAACAGCCGCACCAGACTGAAGGAGCAGTTTCTGGCGGTGTTAATGTCTGACTTTAAATTTGAGTTGGGGTGCGTAGAGCTGTCTGCAGCAAGCCACAGCCTCCCTTCAGCATGACAACAGAACAAAAATGAACTAAAATGAGAACCAAGGAATTTAAATCAACAAAACCGAAGAGGAAAACAACTTAAGCATGCTTGTAAGCCTTAAGAAATGTAAATGTGTAAGTGTAAATGGGGTATTTTTCAGCTATTATGGCTAATGCTGTTTTTTTTATTATCTTTCCTCCTCATAATAACCCACATTGTCTTTTATGTAGTTATTTTAATTGCGTTCTCTTGCAATATTGTGCCTCTACCATGGCTTTATCTGTTGGCTTTCAAGAGGATAAGTGTTATATTTCCACTGAGCTGTTTTTGGGAAACAAAAATGGCAAGGCAAAGCTTGAGACCTACCTAGCGAAGAGAGGATCAGGGGGCAAAGTTCGTAGCCTATTGGAGGTCATATCCAGCCTGGCGAGCTTATATAGCTCCCCAAAGACCCCCTCTGCTATGTGGTCTATCAGGTTATGGTCCAGATTCAGAGTGTGGAGACTGGCCATGTTCTGAATGGACTCCCATGGTACTCTAAAGCAAGAGAGAGAGAGATTTGAAGATGTTAATATGAGATTTGCTTTATGGTATTTGAAGTGATGGTCTTTGCTGAAGTGAACAGACTGGCCGTGTGTTCTGTACTGCTATGGTGCGGGGGAGAGAGTGTAAATGTGTGGTCATATCTTTAAAGTAACGTGCTGGCAGCCGTGGCCACGGATTCCGCTCTCTGATGGCGAGTGTCCCTCATATAGAGATTAATGTAAGAAATTAACCTGGGATCTGCGTGCTACCACAAAATCTGTCAAGTTGCGGTCAAAGTTCTCACTCGATATTCTCGAGTTTCCTGTGTTACCGTTCAGAAAATAGGAGAAAGCAATGGCTAATTAACGGTGACAGCAATGACAGATGACAACAACAGCAGATGCTTATTTTCCTCTTCAATCCTCCTCTTTCACGAGTTTCACCAGCCCCATCTGTGGCCCATTGCCATGGTCATTTAGTATCCTTCCTTGTAAGAACTCAGTTTCGCACAGAGACAAATTGGTGTGTCAAAACTGCCCATAGTGAGAACCTTTGGAACAGGATATACTGTATCTAAGCAAATGCACCAATTTTAGAAAATAAGAGGTTAGCACCAAAATTGGTAGTTATTCTGTCTGGATCCCGTGTTTGTTCAGTTCACTACGGGGCACGCTTTTGCTGGAGCACAATGTATGTTTAGCAGATGGTACAAATTTACTCAGCATCATCTCGAAAGCACTGTAGCTCTTCCAGTACTGAACATACAGAGAATTTCCTACCAGTTTTTATTAAAATAGAATATTCATGCCGCTAGGTAATATTTTAAATCCCTTTTAGATTGGAACATATCCCAGTATGAATATCTGTTTATTATGTTAACCTTACTTTGTCACTATAGTACCTGTATAATCACATTATGTCTAGTTATAGTTACAAATTTTCAGTCTCAATTGACTTAAATTATTGCGTGTATGATTCTGAAACGCTTCATGGCAGTGAAGATAGACAGTTGGAGAATGAGGAGTAATGGCGGCTACAGCAGACAACAACAGATGTTCCCTTTCTTTGTCTATAGTATGTCTCTGTGCAGTAGATGTGTACATGCGTGTGTGTGTGTGTGAGAGAGAGAGAGAGAGAGAGAGAGAGGTACAAGACTTAATGATTTATTAAATTATGTTCTTGGTTTAGATGAGGGAGACTCAACCAGAAGGCTTGGGCTGTAGTACGAGGATGCCTCTTTGACATGGTCCATTAAGTTATTGTCCACAGTCATGTCTCATTTTATTGTTAAATTCATCTTACACTAAGGCCTGGATATGTGACACAAGGCATCTTTGAGCAATGCAGATGGGTATGTGTGCCAGCAGTCATGACCAGTATTTTGTCATTCCATTTTTATTCAAAAGGACTCTGCTGGAGTTAACAATTCCCATCCACATCTTGCTCATCTCCATTGCCCCAGAAAGTTACCCATGTGTCATCACTTCTGCTTGCATCAGATGCAAATGATCAAAGTTGCTTTGTAGAGCACTGTATGACAAACCTGTCCTGCTAAAAGTGCTTCATGAATAAATTTAAAATGCAAGAGAAGTTGAGTTCCCCTCATTTTTCTTCACCATTAAATTGACAAGGTGGGCTAACCCACCTGGATCAGCTCCTGCCCTGCCTAAAAACAACTGCTTCATCAAACAGTTGGTGTCCCGCGATCTATTGCCAATTTGCAGGCCTTTTTGACTCTAATAGGATAGCATTCTAGGCTTACTTTGAACAACATCCTATTCTGTATAGACTCCCACTGGTAACTCTGAACAGAAGACAAACAACAGTTGTTAATGTATGCATCATTAAAACCCTTTACACTTTTCTCATGGCTTGGTGGAGGTTGGAGATGGGCCAGGGAGCTCCTGTAGAGGAGACAAATGAAACATCTTAATCAGAACTGACAGCCAAAAGCTGCTGAATTCATCAACGCTGTGGGACACTGTAGAGACAATAGAGGATTGGTAGAGAATATAACTATTGTTCTGAGTTATTTCATCCAGAGGAATAGCAGAGAAAAAAATCCTCATTGTCCCGGATGGAGCTCAGTGGAGTACAAAGTAGTGCAAACCATCCTGAAGCTGTGGTGTAGCATGCTCGTGTTGATTTGTGCAGGTGTACCATTAATCTTTTGATTAAATGTTAGGAAAATCAAGGATGGCGAAGATTCAGATCTCATTAAACTTAATTTTCATTCATTTTCGTGAGCTTTTAGTCTTCTCCCAGTCTCAGCAGTTTGTACCAGGTTCCTTTCATTGTTTGCTGACTCTTGTGTGATCATACAGGACATTTTCCAGTGAGCTGAGCTGTGTATCTGCATCATAAACTTTAAGAGTGCAGTACTTCACACTATACAATATTTTAACAGGGCAGAACAGAGTAGGACAGGGGAATGAAGAATAAAACAAGGAGGGAGGGGATGGTTGACAAGAATAGAGGCAAGTTAGAGAGAACGTGAAAGGTTACCTTCTTAGGTTGTTGTAGGACATGTCTAGGTCCTCCAGTGTTACCAGGAAGTCGTCAAAGGCCTGGGCGGAGACTTTGACCAACTGATTGTTGTTGACGATCAGATGTTGGAGATTGACCAATCCCGCGAGGTCTCGGGGTCCCAGTGTCGTCAATCGATTACCTAGATATACACAAATACAGCTGCTGTCATTTGTTGCTATTTGAAAGCTGCTTGAGTACCTTCTTCTTATCCCCCAATATCAAAGTCGTGGCTGTTATGTTTACGTTGGTGTGAGTTTTAATTTAGTGTTTGAGAACATTTGAATCATTTTTAAGATTTGGAGGATTGCTGTGGTCCTTGGATGGTACCTGTGATTGAAGTTCTGAGATTACTGCTTCAACTCACCATCCAGATGCAGAGAACGCAAGCTCTCCAGATCAGCGAAGGCCATTGGTCGAATCAGGTGGATCGTGTTCCGCGACAGGGTCAGATCCACCAAGCCGGTCATGTTGACAAAGTCGCTGCCTCCCACTTCCGTAATGAAGTTGTCGGCCAGTCGCAGCTCGACGGTGCGTCGGTCGACGTGCGGGGGCACGAACAGGAGGCCCTTGTCGGCGCAGAGCGTGCTGAGTGACTCGGAAAGGTTTCGGCAGACACAGTGGAAGGGACAGGCGGAGACCACGCCCCACGTCTCCCCTGCTCCAATCAGAGAAGGCAGCAGGCAGCATGTGACCAGAGTCAGCCAGTGAAAAGCCGGGAAGGGGACTGAATCGGGAAGCGTTCTTTTTGTAGTCCCGGGGCAGGCGCAGTGTACGAGATGGGTGGATGAGGGGGAGGGCGAAGAGGAGATATGGAGAGAGGGGAGAAGAGGAAGACAGAAGGTGGATGGAGGGAAGAGGGAGGAGATGGGAGATTGTTCTGCCCTTTGATCGGGGTGGAGGTGTGTTTGGGGTGGGTGGTTTTGTCTGCGGGGGTTGAGGGGTGGGGGGACAGGCATGGTAGAACGCCTGGCTATCCACAGACCTGGAGAGAGAGGCAGAAAAGGAGCAAAATGGGCTTTAGACTTCATTCTCTGGGTCAGACAGTGTTATATAAGAGAGATGTGTTTGTGTGTCTACTTTCCACCACTGAACAAAGATGAAATAAGGACTTTGACTGTGTCTGTTTGCGTGTGCCTGTGCCTCTTTTTAAACACTCTGCACCAACGTCCACTTGGTGCTTTGTAATATTTAAAAAATCCACTTGGGAAATGAATGACTCCCCTGCAACACACAATCACTTTCTTACCCTACCTCTTATATACACTCTTGCAAACACACACATAGCTCCATGTACCTCTTAACGCTACAGACAGCTCATTGCCTAGCAACAACATCCCAAAAGACTGAACACAGCCGGTCCCCATAGTAACGGTTACCTAGAAACCTGTGAGAGAGGATTAGACAACAGTATTATAATGTAGAACCTGGTTTCTTAAGACTGTGGGTCAGGGAATCAAATTGGGTCACCAGTCTATCAGCTTTGCTTCCAAAGTAAGATTCAAGTCAAGTAGCAAGCTCAATGTAGGTCTCCGCTAACTACACCGCGGCTTAAAGAGTTTTCACAGCACATGTAGTCCCATTGCTGGCTCACAGAGACAGGAAAGCTCCCAGAAAACAAATGAGAGTGTGGGATCACTGAATGCACACCCTTGGGTATGCACATCGTATATGCTACTATGGGATGATAATAGGTACGGACATGAGTCACTTCTTATGAAATGTGCGGCTGATTGGCATGCATAAGTCGTCATAGCAACTGTAACCTAGATACAGGGAGAGTGACAGTGAGTGTTGATAACAACACTCACATCAGCAATGACAAGAGAGAGGGAGAGAGAAAGAGGAGGAGACGGTGATTCAGAGAAAGAAACTAATATCAGTAGAGAAAGACGGGTGTGTGTGTTTTTGTCATGAAACCTCTGCAGTGGAGTGATATGCCCAGAGCATCGTGATTGTACAGTGATATATAATGTATGCAACGTAATACTTTGAGTAACGGCAGGACGTATAACCATAGATCATGCTGACTTTACAAGTTCATGCAAATTGCTGGCTCAATATTTTCCATTAGGTGCTAGCTTTGCTCTTTGCGTGTGAAACTAGAAGAGGGTTTACCACCTAGCTCGGGTATTAATGTAACCTTGATATCAGTGTGTGGTTTCCGGCAGTATTTTCCCCTTTTCCCGTCCCTACTACATTGCTTTGCTTTTGTCCACTACCGGAATATAAGGTACTATGCGGCGCGTGCTACTCTACCCCATATTTGAGCCCATTGAAGAGGCATGCTTCAAACTACTATGTTGTATTACATCTCATGCTTTGAAATGTTTTCGCTGTTGAAGCCATTTCACACAACCAATAACCTATTAGAAAATTATGTGGCAGAGGTTGTGGGCAAAGTGACAGTTCCCTTAGGTGCTATCATGTTGCTGGAACATTTTGCTTTTTGCTGCACATAAATTTACATCAGTTCATATACTGGTCCAGGACCAGTAATGGTCACTCCAGGGACTTATATCAACCACTTTGCCAACCAAATCTAAAAACATCCACCCAACACACACTCCCACATGGCAGTGTCACTGCATATAATGTTAATATTTCATTATGTCTGTGGTCATTGATTTCAAGAGGAAATTATGCCTCTTTGAACCTGCAAAGAGCTAGATAGTGGGGGAAAAAAGGAGAGTCCCTAATGGCTGCAGTGACAGCCGGTCCCCAGGGCGGTTGGTGTTGGAAGTCGACTGCTCCGGGACTCCTGCGGAGGCATGCATACTAAAAACGCGAAAATGCTCTACCACACTGAAATGTCACTCTAAAATGCCTCTGCCGCTGCTGCTAAAAAGCTCTAATGTCAGGTGGTGTTGTAGAATAAGCAGGGCACTTGAATCCTGCCTCGACCAGCTTACCCTGTACTTAACTAATGCTCTCTGCTCAGACAGCTTATTTTACCCCTGGCACGCCGAATTGTCTGTGCGCTCACACACACTTCCTTCCCTGTTGCGCAGTCTGCTTCCCCACTCCTTCATTTGACCTTTCATTTCCTTTGCCTGCCCCTCCTGCCCCCCCTCGCCCACTTCTCTTTCAGTCTTACTGCTCTGCTTATCCTTCACTATCTTTTCTCCTCTCTCAACTTATTCTCCAGCTCTGTCACATTTTTCTCCTCCATTATCTTTTACTTTCTCTCCATACTTTTTTTTTTTACTCTTTGACCTCCCTTTCCCTTCTGAAAGCCTCCCGTGTCTCACACTGTCTTGTGTCGTGCCTACCCACACTCCAGCTCTCCCCCTGCTGCTGCTCTCTTACCATCCCCGCTGTCTGCCTCTCCTCCGCCTCGTCCTCCTCCTCCTCCTCCTCCTCTTGCTCTACCTCTTTCTTTATCACTATGGCTTTTTCTTTGTTTCTTTGCCATCCATCCTCTGCCGTTCACCTTTTCGCCGCAGCGCTCCCTCTCCCTCTCCTTCTCCCTGCATTCTCTGTCTTCCTCTATCCCATACCTCCATCCTTGCTCACCCTTCCCTCTTATAACCCTCTCCGCCTCGGGCTGCTCTGTAAAATTTCCACATTTTCTTTCTTTTCTGTCTCATTCTCTCTTTCTCACTTGCTTTCTCCGTCTTGTCTGCCCTTGAGGCAACCTGAGTACGGCAGTGTTATCAGTCACAGCTCTGCCTCAACCTTCTTCTCCTCTCGTTTTCCCCTCCACCACCACCTCCTCCTCCTCCTCTTCCTTTCAGTCTCTTTGTCTTGTCTCTCTATCTCTTGCTGACTCTGCTGCCCTCCATGTCTCCTTGCCTCTTTCAGTCACAAACTACACGCACACACCATGCATACTTACATCCGACGTGGCGCACAA
>OMLB01034768.1:12992-23602 GCA_900302555.1 Myripristis jacobus | reverse complement strand
TGAATACTGAGTTGGCCTCAGGGGGTTTTACCATGATGTCTATCTGTGACAGCACATCATCGGAGGGGTTTTATGTAAACTAAGTGTTTCCGTTTTAGCCAATCTCTTGGTCTGTACCTTTGCATTATATAAAGGTGTTCCACATGTCAATTTGTTTTGGGATTTTAGACATAATAAACACCGAATGCAGCAGCCTGGAAAAGAGCTGGCCACAGTCTGTGATTTAACATTGAACAGAGCTCATAGGAACTGCTGACAACACTGTCTATTACTCTGGGCTCTCTGCAGTCCATGCACAATACATGAACTGTGCATGCTATAAATCCTCGGCTGTTTTGCTCGATACCCATACCTGACACCAGCTGAAGATCTATACCTGTCTTGAAATGTCTTTCTCCCTCCCCTTGTCTCAATAGCCCTGTCCCTTGGTAGACATTTAAAGAGGTATGGGCAGCTAAAGCATTCTTTCTCTGGGGCTTTTGGAGAAGAAAGAGTTCAAGAGGTCAGAAATATGTGTTATTTTCCCACCGGTGCAACGCTCAGGATGTGTCAGAGCCATGTGTCAGGGAATGACAGCGGAGAGAAAGACGGCAGGAGAGGTAGATCTGGCAGACAAAGGCCAGACTTCACAGAGAACGCTTGAGATCAATGGATCGGCAGGCGATGCACTCTGCACTCAGGCATGCACACACAAATAAATACACACACACACACACACACACACACATATGCACGCACACACACTCAAATAAACACCGCAATACAGATGCGCCAGTTTGATGCCCAGATTGACCTATCTAGAGCCCATCAAGCAACTTGAGAAAGATGTACAGACAAATAGATGGACAGATCAATAGACAGACAGACAGATGGACCTACACTCACACACACACACACACAAAAGCAGCGCTCCCACCTCTAACTCGCTGACTGTATGCACAGGGCCCACCTCAGCAGCAGTAACCCCCCCACCCTCATCCTCCCCACCGCCCACCCTATGCTTGTCCGCTTGACGAATGGATCTGGGTAACTGTCAATTAAAATGAAATCCCATCTGTGGAGCAGAACGAGGAGGACACTTTCAATGAAACGCACACACACACACACACACACACACACACACACAAAAACACAGTCGTGAAGACCAGTCTGAGCTTTTGCCCAGAGACAGGGGTTGATCCACACGCTGGGCTTCGTATAAGCAATACATCAAACAGACAACATTATCACTGACTGCACCTCTGAAAACTTCAACATGATTAATTATAATTAATTAGTGAAATGCTATGTGTTGGCCAATTTATCATATTTGCATTATTCAGAATCCATCATCAAAATGTAGCCAGCAGCAGGCATCTTTTTCTTTTTTCTTTCTTTCTTTTTTTTTTTGCAACAAAATGCTAAATCAGCAACTTGCAATTTGTGCATTTTCACTCACTCCCCAGAGATGATTTGAGACAGTCGCTGGTAAACAATTTACAGTTTGAGCCAAAGCATTAATACCACTGCAGCTTGAACCAATCTATTTTCTATGTGTATATGGTTGCTAATTTATTTTAAAGCACATTTGTCAATGAGATGAAAACACGGGCCACCATTACCCTTCATAAATATTTACTCATAAATGTTCGCTGAATTGTCATGTAAGCTTTGTGCCGGGTTTACAAAGACACCGGCCAGCCTTTGAAAGTGTTCTGCGTTTAGAGTAGAACTAAATGACAACCATACATTACTAATGACCTCAACCTGGACTCCAGCCAACCTGCTTTATGCAAAATCATCACTATATGATTGAGACCAAAAGTGGTGCTGAAAGTCAGTATGTAAGCCTCATTAACCCAATTAATGGCAATTCTTATTGCATAAGCAAAACTCATCTGAGGGTAGAAGTCAATACCTTTGTCATGGTTGTGATAATGGCCTTAAATGCTCATCTGTGGTGATATGCTCAGAGAGAACTTTGGTGCTTGACACAGAAGGACATCAGTGCTGCTGTACAGGTAATTAAAATAAGAGCGTCTCAGCCGCTGCAATTAAACAGGGGGAAAGTGTGTCAAAGCCTGTGTATGATTTGTGTCATTAATTTTCATTATCAAGTGTATATTAACCTTTTTGTCTTGCATAGTCCTGACTGTGTAGTCTGTTCAGTTTATATCATAAAAGCGTGCATGTGCGTATGTGTGTCTGTGTGTGTGCGTGCACACGCATATCTGTAATCTCCTGGCATTTTTCACCTCCTACAGAATGTTTCTATCATGGGAAATTTCATGTGGGGTCCAGGGAACAGTAAATGTTCATGTTTTTATACACAGTGCATTCATCAGCAGCAGGAAACTGCACAGCATTAGCAGGCGGTCCAATGAAGAAAATATTATGGCTCATAATTAAATTTTAAATTAAGTGATATTTCATCTGTTCTTATTAATTAGAAAAGGGTCTACCATGATATAATTATTTATTTCTAGCAATAGGAGAGGATAATTGTAATCCTCTGAATGATATCAGGTGTTATACCACTTCAGGTAAGCTGGTGGCTGGGATCATTTCTGGGTATAATGTGCAGGGGTATGATATAGTTTTGTATCATGTGCAGCTCATAGTGATGATGGGTTGAGATTCTCAGAGCTCTTCAGATGCCAAGGCTGTCTGTGGTTATTTTTGGTTTTTATCAATGTTAAGCTGATACTGTCAAAGTGTGATCCTGCTTCAGTAGACTGCAGGAAGGGAAACAGAAATGAACAGGATCTTTACGATGAGTGGGTGGCACTTTTGTACTCACATTAATCAGGCTATAATGACATTAGGCCATGTCTTTTCTGTGCATCTGGTCAAATGTGTTGCTTGACGGCGATCACTATCAAAGCTTAAGGCAGCAATCCCTCTTAAAGATGCATAGAGGTATGGATAGTGGCTGGTAAGGGATTAAGAACACAATCTCTCATTCTAGCCCCATACATTCTCAGTAATGTCAAGAGGGGATCTGGAGAATAAATACCTTTGCCCAGATACATGGATACCAATGCCACCTCAGTCACCTGGTCTTAACTTTGATCAGTAATTTTCTAGTAACGAGATTTCTCTGATTTCATTAAATAGTCATTTCGCACCTGGAGGCCCAAGGCTTTGCTGAGAGATCAATGATCTAATCACGTTACCGTTAAGCCAATTGGCTTGAAAGTCCTTTGTGATATCCCTTTACTGTTTTAATGACTTTTAGTTCAGATTAAACAGGTTTTAGGAGCCAGGGATTAAGGGACACATCCATTGAGGTGGAAAAAGCTTTTTCTGATGCATAATTTATTGCAAAGAAAAGGAAGGGATTAACAAGGAGCATGTGCCTGCCACTCAACATCCACTGGTCAGTGATTAGAACAGGCGCTCTCGGACAGGACGGGCACATAACAGGCCTTTCAAAATTTGCCTTCCTCTCTCCCCTGCCTCTTTTGTAGTGAAAAATAAGCTACAGCATTCTTTTCAAAGCTGAGAGAATCTCAGAGCTGCTGCTTGCCACTATTTATTTCTGACTCACTTCTTCCGGCTCACACTGTTACCAAAGTGGCGAGTTATGTGTTTCAACCCACAATGCGTCAACATCATTAACCAGCAGCCCTTGATAATGATTTACTCACTCATATACAGTTAGTAGGTGACGACTGCCTTACTCAGTGACACATTCAAAACATCCAATTTGCGGAATTAGTCTTTGATTAGTCGTGTAACTAACGTAGCTGATGGTTACATTAAGGTGTAGAAATTAATATGGAAATAGATTGCTTAACAAACTTTTGCATTCTGGGGTCTACACTTAAAGTGAAATAGGCAAACACTGGAAAAAAATATCCTGATTATATTGTTTCACAAAGAAGCCACTTGATTTTCCTCTGAAGTGGCTATGTTTGTTCCTGTGCCAAAAAGAGCTGCAATCCACCCATCCATTTATACATCCAAAAGTCTCATGTGTGAGGACTGCTGTATTTTGCTTGAAGATAAGGTGTGTGCTTATTGGTAAGACCCTCTGTCTATATGCGTTTCCTGTGAATACCTAATGAACAGTTGCCACTGAGAAAAAATGTAAATAAATGCATTAAAGCACATCAGAGTCACATCTGCTAGTGAAACGGAATAGCTCTCCTGGCATGAGACCCACTTCCACAGCTTTGTGAAGGTTTGAAAAAGTTAATTATGAATTGGAGACATGTGGTTGAACACTTTCCAGACATATTTTGTGTCTCGGTTGCCCTCTTGCTTTTCTGATTTTTTTTTTCTTTCTATTGCTCCATCCTCTCTCCAAAACTGTTTTCCCCCACCACTGTTTTATTTCTTTGCTGTGGTAATCTTCCTCAGGCTCCTCAATTATGTGTCCATGGGCAGGAAGAGCCATTTGCTCCTGCTTGAATACCATGAATAGCAATAACAGCGCTTCAAAAACACATTACCAAACACAATTAGAGCAGACAATGCTTCCATAATCTGCGAGGCCACTAACTCACAGCCCTGTAAACACATATTTACTTTTAAATGAAGTTTATTCTCTGTTTCTGCTGTTAGGGTCCTTTTTTTCTGTCTCTATCATATAATACATATGTCTTCCTCTGAAGAGTAATTTCCAATTTATGTAATTGGCTGGAGTGGGGGTGTTGGGGATTGGGGGATGTATGAAATAAGAAACAAAAAATGTGAAATTCCCCTCTGGTGGGATGTTTAAGTGAGATTTTTTCATGTGCTTGCTGTTTGTAGATGAATTGCCGTTCTGTTGGCCCGAGGCTACAATAACAGAGTTTTTTTATTGGTTCACCTGGTTTCTATGAAAGCCACTGGTAGGCTGTTACTGTGTCAGTGACAAACGGCTGATTCACCATGCACGGACTAATCCAATGCAACCAAGAGAGTGAGCGAAGTCCTGAGAGCTGACTGCATTTGGTGCCTCATCCTTCTCTAGTAAAAAACTGTGAACACAGCCCCTGGCTGTGCAGGAAATAAGGATTATGAGTGCATTCTCAGAGTCCTTTTGCTTTTGTCTGATAAAGTGTGGGAGAGTTGAAGCAAGGAATGGAAGCGAAACATGATTATGGAAGGAGAGGTAGATCAGTTTCATGTGTTAAATGTGTGGGCCCTTTCTCAGGTGTCAACACAGAGACGGCAACCTCACATATGCCTCAAAATAACACAGCTGAGATGTTGTAAAGGGAGAATACACTGTTGTGACAGCGATGATTTTTCTCCTGCTGAACGTGACTGCCATTTCTTTTCGACTAAAACTTTTCTCATTTCATGTAAAACATCTCAAGTGAAAAGCGAAATTAGCTGTGACTTTGTTTAATCCATTTCTGGGAACTTAGCCCAAAATGTACCATTAATGGAATCGTTTTGCTACACAGTGTACCTGCTAATATTGTGCTATCATATTGTGCGGTACTTTGTCAAATTGCATTATTACACCTGTCTGAGAAGCAACATACTATGGATGTGTAAGTCATTACACACCACCTTCTGTCTAAGCATGCAGGCACTTCAGCTTATCATGATTAATTATCTCATCCGAACATCCAAATGCCAGTGTTGACTCTGAGAAACAAATATGAGTATGTCTTTGTAGTGCGGCAGTGTTTGCCTCACACAGTGAAGTTATTAATCTGCTCTCCCCAACTCATCTCATTGTCCCCTGTATAATGACAGTCTGTGTTAATTGTGACTGTTTATAAAATGGAGCTCGACGTCGGAGCCAAGCTGTGCTAATCTCATCATCCTCGTTTTCTTTCCCTGCACCACTAGGTTTGAAAATCAACTATTGATGTTCCTTATTACATTAGGTGAGCAGCTTGATGGCAACACACAGCTGCAGGCCGTTTGTATGGATATCCTATTGATCTGATTTACATATATAGAGACGTTGTTGTTTGTTGCTGAGCAGACATTGTGTCTGGGAGTGAACTATTGCAAACGTGGAGTTTTCTGTCACTTTGACGAGGGCTTTCTTTATGCAGTTGGTGAAAACATATTTTCCTCAGATTTACGACTATACTGGTTAAAAAACAACCCACAAACTGTTGGGGTAAATGACCCAGAGGGGGGCAACACTTTTGTTTTCTGCTAGTTGTCTAAAAAAATAAAAATAACAAAATAAACCCAGAGTCTGAAATGACACCCTGACAACTGTATAAAGTGTTTAGCTTTGCTTCAAAGTGAGATCTATGCATTCATGCATGTAAGGAAACAATATAATTGCCAATTGGGGAAATATGTGAGAAAAACACTGTGTTGACTGCCATGACTATAGTTGCAACGTATGGTGGCCAGTGAGGTTCAATAAACTTGCTTTTCCAATCTGACCAAGAGGAAGAAGTAGTAGTAGTAGAAGAAAAAGAAGCAGAAGAAGCAAAAGAAGAAGAAACAGAAGCAGACATGGGATACGCTGGATTATTTTGCTGCTTACCAACACACAAACTTGCCCAAGAACCTAACTGTCGTTGCCAGCTAGGTGGTAAAACTAGCTAACCTGGATGCTACCTGGCCTTTTGTCACTTTGGAACCAGATTCTTTGGCCTGTCATTGGATTTCAGGCCACCAACAGGTAGGCTAAACCTTTTTCCCCTTTGATTTTTGCTCTCCTTGCCTTTCCTCTTACATGCAAGCTGTATCCTCTGTGTGCAGTTTGTGGTTTTGTGTGGAGCAAGTAGGCCAAGGCTAGCTGGAAGAGCCTCATGTTGTTGCTATAACTCAGAGAGAGGGGGCTGTTTGGCTTTGGATCTAATTTTCTGTTTTGCCCTGCATTATATAGCTGTACAGAGACTGCTATGTCTTGACATCTTTATATGCTTGTCGTCCAGCAGTTTAATAGCCCGCTGAGGTCAGCCAATGTTTGGTTGCTACAGTTGCCTTTTGAAGTTTGCCTGTGTTACAAACAGGAACAGGTGTTAGCTCTGGCTTAACAGCACAATATAGGAGAAGATCATCCCGTCAGCAAAAGGAGGAACAACCCCGGCTACCCGTGATTTTTACTTGCATTTCTGGCGCCATTTGTGTTGCACGGTGCTGTGTTTTTCTTATTCTGGTAACCAGCCAAACAGAGCCGGTGTGGCATCACGTTCCCTGCAGAGGACTTTTAAGTTGTCAGAAGCGTCGGTGGCCGATGTAAGGCTTTGTTGTCGGTGGTAAAGGAAATTTTTCCTTTGTGCGAGAGTTTGTAAGTCTCAGAAGTAGTTTCTTACTCGGTTCAAATGTTATGATCCAGTCTTTATTTCATGAGGATCATGGGAGAGGCATAGCCATGTTTCTTATTGATCACAGCTCAGACCCCTAGTCACAGTTCACCAAAAAGTCCATGCTCTCTTTTGCTTAAGACTTAAAATAAAGGATATAATCAGGACATAAAAAAATAAATATTTTTCCGATATTCTCAAGATGTAATGCAGCATTTTCCCTACACAGTCTCTTAGAATTAAAAGGTAAGGGCATCTTTCCAGACTCACATTTTGTACTGACATTCAGCGATCACACAGGCAGAAATACAGGCAGTGATACCAGTTTCTCATCTGACTATGCTATTGTTTGACCGTAATGTAATGCACCCGTGTTGTGCTCTGAGTAAGTACCGCCTGCGGCTGCTAGCACTGTTGCTCTCACTACCAACATGTTATCACCCACAGCTGAATGATCACACTTTTATATGCCCATACACAAGTGCTGATTGAAAGCAACAAGTTCACACCTGTTCTATAGCGGCTGTCAAGATTCAGTCTGGATGATGAAGGAAATCGCTAACTGAGGTGGTATTAGATGAGGCAGATGGGCTACAAGGCAAGGGCACAGCAAATAAGTATATTGCAACACTTCATCACAAATAATATATTAAAAATTGATATAGGGATAGTCACTGTGACCCTCCATGGGTAGATCTGTCCAACCAGCAGCTCTGCGTGTCAGCCTGTCATCACTTAACGTTAATCAGGGCGGATGAGAGCCAAAACATCTAGTGTTGGGGAGTCCGGCTCTCTCTGAACAGAGTGCTGCTCGCTTGCTGCTCTGTAGGAGACAATTTCGTATTTTGCACTTTGGTTTTGATTCCTGTGGGTGGAGAAGTGTACATACTCGACTCAAGGGTTTCATTTCTGCAAATAGAGTGAATCTGTGGGGTCTCAGTTTGCAGGGGAGGAACCGTCCTCTCTGTTGTGGCCCCATTTTGTTTGGCTGATAGGCCCTGTGTATTTTTGCATAAAAATATTGCCTAGTGCCTCAAAATCTGGTTTCTGCCCCAGTATACAACTTGAACATCTAAAGAATGCCTTAATGAAAGGAGAAATAAAGAAACGGAGTTAAACAGAGAATGTTTGCGCCCTAAGCCCTCACCGAGTAAAGAGCTATTGTATATACATGTCAGGGCAACACAAGGACAATATAGTACAATATCCAGACGCCGCCACTTCCAGAAGTGTGTTTAAAGTTGCATTAGTTTGCTGCTGTGAGCTGGTGCTGGTTGTAAACGATGCTGCCCTAATTTCGTGGCATTCCAGGGCGAACGGAGGAATCCTGCCTCATTTGTCTCTAATTTGTTCCCAGTGCACATATGAGAGGGGTTATAAATACATTAGTCCTCTCCATAGCGCAGCGCGTTGGGGGGCCGCCGGGCAATCAAGCAGCCTACGTATAGCACCGCTCTATACCCAGCCCGACGGTGGCAGCGTCGACAGAACAGAGTGTACCATCCACCTCATGCCGTGAGTGTGAGCAGGTTGTGCCGTTCCAGTGGTGGGCTGTGCTGTGCATTAAAGCCTTGAGCACTGGACAGATTGGATGCAAAGTAGTGCATTAGAGGGAACTGCAGGCCATGCAGTCACAAAACTACTCAGATCTCTCATCATCCTGATGCAATCCACTGGTGGTTTGAGTCAGTGGTGCGGAAACATCAATTAAAACATGAAGATTATCAGTAAATTTGTCATTAGCCTGAGGAGGAAGCAACCATGGACAGAATTTCTGTCTTTGCTTTCTCATAGGCACACACACAGAGACACACACATGCACACACGCACACACACAGGATTGCCTGTGGGACCTTGCAGGGCAAGAGATAGGTCTGAACTTGTCCTCCACTTGGGAGAAAATCAAATCCTGGTGCATTTTCATCAGCTGTCAGTGTCAGACAGATATTTCTGCCGGGCTGGGCAGGAAATTAGGCTATTAAATTACAGCTTTTCACAGGCCCCTCGTCATTCTGTCCTGCTTTCCTACAGATGTTCTATCAAAGTAAGTCATTGTAACCATCTATCTTTCCCTTGGCTAAATACCTTCTTTCACTAGATCCAAAATGCTGTTCAGTCCTCCGCAGTTCTCCTCCCTCTCTTTTCTGTTCTGCTCTCTCTCTCTCTCTCTCTCTCTTAGCTCTGTATCTCCCTCTCTGTCTCTGCTGATAGCTTGGCTTAATTTGTGCCTGCTTTGGGTTCAAGCGCAAAATCAATTTTAGAGAGGTCAGCAGGGGTCAGTGGCCAGGCCAGAGCTTGGGCGAAGTGGATTACTGATTATCATGCAGGCGACATGGCTTCCATATTGGGACATTGGCGACCTAGATATCACATCTGTATTATGCACTGTCTGAGAACCAATCACAAGATTTGAAATGTGGAAAAGAAGTGGGAGCTACTGTAGCACAGACAACCAAAACACATTCATTCACATGATTCAAACCTTATTTCCAGCCCAAGAAATAGATGTTAGAATTATGTTTCTCATTTCAGTATGAAGTATGAGGCACAGTTATGAATTCCCAATGCCGGTTTTATAAGTATGCCATGTTTTTTTTTTCTCTCTCTCTCTTTTTTATGGATTTAGAGATGATGCTGAAAATAAAACACAATTCTATAAATTTACCAGGAAAAAAAAAAAAGATGGAGTAAGAGGATCTGGGAATATGATCTTAACTCTCAGAGAAGGCTGTCACTATCATTCACAGTTTGCCATTGACTCTCACATTAGAGACAAAGGCTTCCACACAGACAATCTATATTTGCTGCAATACTTTTCATCACATTTCAGTGGCATCACTTGGGTTGTGCTGATGTATGATGCCACTGGACATTGACAGTGGACTGTGTCAGTGCTGATTAGGGACTCACAATACAAAACTTATCATGGTACCCGGGCCACAATTCAATTTGTATCACGATACACTGAAACACTGGGATGAAGATGTATAAATAGAACTTAAAATCTATCCTGCATACATTTTTTGTCAAAAAATAAAATATACAATATTTACGATAAATCAAGTGATGAATGTACTTAAAACAACTTCAAAATTTGTATAGTCATTGAATAAAACATTGCAGTAAAATATAGTGTTATCTTAATAATATATGAAAGTAAAGTGCATAAATAATCCATTTTGATTCGTAGGGCTGGAGAATCGATACGATATTGTGAAAAATAATATTGCACTACTTAGCTATAACTTTTTTCTTTTTTTTTTCACAGAACTCAGTGCTGATGTGACTTTCATGTGGTAATGTCGAGTTGAATATAATGTTTTGAAAGTAAGATTTCGCTTTTGCAAGACAGCGGAGGAGGAGACGAGCCTTAAGTGTCACCCAGGCAGTGAGTGTAGCTCTTTCTCCTCA
>OMLB01034767.1:0-11677 GCA_900302555.1 Myripristis jacobus | reverse complement strand
CCTGAAGTCTGGTGGCTCTTTCCGGGGAAAAATTCTCCATGAAGTGAAGCATCTTTCCAGCAACTGCAGCAGATAACTTGGGATAAGAGCACGGTGGTTACATCTTGTTACACTGTGGAGTTAGATGTCAGCAGTGAGAGGTAAGAAAATCAGCCGCATTCACCCTAATCCAAACAATTACTGTATCAGTTAAAAACAAAAGCTATATCTGCCGCTGTTACTTTATGATTGATTTTAATTTGTAAATAAAAAAAAATAATTGTGGATGTGGGTGTGCCAACGCAGTGATCGCTGAGAAGTGAAAGTCTAAAATCACAACAGCAGTGACCATTAACAAAAAAAACAAAAACAGTATCCAGAGGATTATCTCGTGTCTCACTCCAAACTGGCAGCAGTATCCTCAAGGTCACCCAAGTTTTGTGACCACAAACAGAAACATTACCATAAAGCAAGACAAATTTTGTGCCTGATCCTCAGCTGGTCTCTTAACCAACAGGGTGCGCATATCTGGAATCAGTCCAGTTCGCTTTCACCCTCCACTTCAGGCAACGAGAGAGCTGAGCGCCTGAGCTGAGATCTGATCAGTGTGGTCGCATGATGAAGACATCAGCCTCTGCTCATGCCCCTCCTCCTCCTCGGGCTGTGTCAGACTGACAGGATCTGTCACTGGTGGCTGTTTGCTGCTACGTCAAAGCAAACGTGTGTTTTCTACAGAGAAAGTATCAGGACTACTGCAGTTTTAACTAATCTGGGAACAAGATCTAACTACAGATGGACTTGTGGATGTCAATACTGGCATCAGAGGGAGGCTTGTACTCAGGGATGGGCAGTGTTTTATTTAAAAGCATTTGAAATACGTATTTTGTCATTTGGGTTTTATTTGATCAGTCTGAAAAATACATAATGTCATTTATAATATGTAACTTCTGAGATCAGTATTTTGTGTTGTAAAATACTCCAAAAAATACTTTTCAGCAGAGACAAAAACTTGAGATAAAAGGAGAGAGGTGACTTTTTTACTAGCTACATTCACAGATGTCAGAAATAGAACAAGCATTTGTAATGTTGTGTTTTCTTTGGAATATTGTTCTCTTAAGCACTGAATAATTTGGCGACATGCTGTGTCAGCTCAAAGTTCAAGGAGCTAACCTTATCACAATTTGCTGATGATCAATGACTGTTGCTACATGAGGTGTGTGTCCTGCCCAATTGCTACTCAGCACATGCAGCAGAAACGGGATGGAAGTGAGATGTCTCACTTGTTCGTGACTTTCATCATCACCTCACAAACAATAACGTTTAAATCAGTATTTCATTCATTCAATCTGTTTTAAATACAATTTTTTTTTATCTTTTGGGCGCAATCTGGTGATGCTTGGTGTTTAAAAGAAAGTAAAATTAGATTACAACCTAGTTACTGGTAGAAATTTTCGCCTCAAATTCTTTTCTGTGTCTGTGTATCTGAAGGGTGTGAATATATATGTGCTGCATCTTCAAAATCTTCATTATTTGCTCTCCCTGTGAAACAATATTGTTACAACACTGCTTGTTACTGAATTTAGAAAGAGAATTACTCCCACAGCAGCTATCTATATGTACATGTGAAACTACAAACTTTAATACTTTAATAAAAATACATTTTTGCATGATTATGTTTGAAGTTTATTTTGCTACATTTGATGAGGATATATTTATATTTTGTTATATATTCGATTATGAGGTATGTTTGTCACATATCTCCTTTCAACCAGGTCTGGCTTTGGCTACAGATGTAATAACCTGACCAGAAATACATTTAAATGCTTGTTCCATGTGATTTCAGACACATTCAGCAGTCAAAATGAATATTCAGATGAGACAGATACAGACTACAGGTTAAAATAAACTGTCGAGCCTGCATGGACAAGCTGGTACCTAGTTAAAGCCTATAAGAGGCTGATAAAATGCTAATTAGGCCTTGTTAATTTTTGTTTTCATTTGATCCTAGATTTCATATACTCTGCTCCTCAAACTCAGACAAACCTAAATTTTTGATTTTATACCTACTGACATTTGACTACATAGTTGCTGGTGATTTTGTTTGAAAAACCAGGTTCATTTTAAAAAGACTAAATGCTTGAATTAAAACCTTTTCAAACAGACTAAGACATGCAGCTGCATTTGCAAAAAATATATTAACTTAATGCTAAATTTAAGTTTTATCATGCCGGGACAAATCTGCCAGTATGTCACCAGGGATGTAGGAGATGAAATCAACTAAACTTAGGCTGCTTTATCCACCTTTTTACACAAGTAACAGTGGAATGTGGAACACCACTTTAGTTTGACTTTACTTTGTACGTAAACTGATGGCAAACTGAGGAATTGTTTTGTATTGGAAAAAAATAATGCTTTTCTGAGAAGAAAAAATAATAATTTTGTTTATTAGTGATTGTAGCAGCTTATCCACCTTTTTAATAGTCTATGGCATGAATCAGTATCTCCCCAATTCCTAGTATAGGGATTAATCTGGTTGTCAAACTGGTGTAAGTTATATGCACATAGTTTGTGAAGGTTTTCAAGTAAATATAGAAGAAAAATATAAATTAGTCTAATTTTTTTCTGAAAACTGATCAGAAAACTGAAAACTGATTGGTAATTATTAGCTGCGTAAGTAAGTTTTATACATTATATAGCTAGTAAATAAGTCACCTCTTTTTTTTTTAATCTCATATATGTGTGTGTGTGTATATATATATATATATATATATAATGTATTTCTCCTGGGCGAGCTGCAGGCCATATAGCTGAGATGTGAACATACAGGTTTTGCTCATGCCTCCCTCCCTCTGCGCTCCCCTCCCCAGCAGCATATCTGAGTGTGTTTTTGAATGGTATTCCTGCAGAGGGGCGGTGTTAGGCCTGCTGGCATTCCAAGGGGCGGGGCTACATGTTGGAGCCCTATGGTGCATTCAAGTCATATGGGAAAAGGCACAGAACAAAATCCTGCTGGAAATTCACCTCATCTTCCTGTTAGTGAATGCCACTAGACTGCGTCATGGAGCTTTGCCACACTTAGTTTATGTAGGAAAAAATACAACAGTGACAATAAACTATATTTCAATATTCATTTTTATTATTTTCTCTTTGGATGTGTGCACCTACTTTTTCCATGTTTTCCACTTTTTGTGTGGACCCAAGAGATCCTACTGCTTTTGCAACAGCTACTTTGGATCCACATACACAAGAAACCCGAGCTTTCAGCTGATAAATATTGCCAGAAAATACTGTTCACTTTAGCTTTCAAATGGTAAACAAATAAGCAACTAGACAGCACTACTGACTTTAGCTTGCTGATGGCAAACAGGACGAGAAAAGTGTGTTCACCCACATACTACTACATCACATGGTTCACTTTAGCTTGACTAAACACAACCAGAAACAAACTGCTCAGTCCACTTGCATATGGTAAAGACTTGCCAATGGGTAAGACCTGTGATGTCACTAACGAGGAAAATCACGCAGAATGATAAATTAAAAAAAGAAAGAAATCACGCATGACATTTTGTGATCACAGGTCTTAACATTCCATGCCAGGACACCACTACTTTTTTTTTCGTTTACTGTTCAGGTCACGGCGCCTGACCTCAAATGTATCACCACAAAAGTCACGAGCGGTTCCAACGACTTCAAGCGCGTGCACACGCCAAGTTGCTGCTTTCAATGCTTAGGTCATTCTTGCGGCTGCTCGTGAACGCAGCATTAACCTATGAAGACCTCAGTACAAAAAAACAAAAAAAAACAAAAAAAACAGTACGCATTGTTTACATGCTGGCTCAATTACAGACGTACGGGAAACTTGTAACCATAGCAACACGCCAAGGTCACTGGTCTCAGCAGCGCGGACGCACTACATTTGTCGGCGGAGTGATAAAAAAAAAAAAAGCAAAACTCGACAGCTTTACGTGCGGCGCGTTATTGTTAAGTAAACTCCTCTGAGCGGCGCTCACTGGCTCGTCCGGTCCTTTAGATAACTTTCTGCGATTTAACCTTTTATTTTTTAAAATATCTGACATCATGCAGGAGAGCGGAACTTTTGTATGGCCGCAGACAGGAAGGCAGAACGGGGGAGGGAGCCGCTGTGCAGAGGCAGTCAGTGAAAGGGTTAAACTGGAGGGCTACTGGACCACACATGCTGGAAGGAGCTCAAGTCTGACCAAACCAGTTTAGCTCAACCAGAGCTTCATTTATCTCAAGACAGGCCAAACTAATGGACTTGACAGGATTAACGCCGTGAATAAAACTATAAAAGGTCAATAATAATTCCTATAGAGCGTTCCCAGCGGGCGATTTTAGTGTCAATATGTCACATTAAATTATTCTTAACGAATTCCAAAGCACCTTGTTGAAATGAATTTAATAATAATCTGTTATTAGTGTTTTTTTAGTAGGCTGAGTGGCTGCACATTTAAATCCCCCAAATAATCATGGCGTTTAGCATCTTGGATTTTTTGTGACATTCATTTTTATGAAGCTGTAATCAGATGTGCTGTAAGATGCCTCTGCACCATGCATCAAAATATATTTGTTTCTGTCTTTTTCATAATGAATTTCTGCACATTTGAGGTAGAGGAATAATTATTTCATTTAAATAATCTTTTCAGGGTGTAGGCCTACGCCTGACAAAAATGATTACATACCAGTAGTAAATAAATACCATATGCTATAGCTTTTGATTTCAGAAATGTGTAAAATATAGACCATTTTTCCATTTGAAATATTTAAAATAAAATCAAAATAAGGGCAAATAAATAATTCTGAATAATAGCTCCACTTTTATCAGTGAGGTCCCTGTAACAGATTAAGGCAAAACAATGACAAATAAATCTCAAATAAAAATATTCTTTGCTCACAGGGATGTGATTTTAGGAACCAAAGCAATATTTTGTGAGTGTGAATAAACAGGAAAATATGAGACAGAAGGGAAACATGTCAGTGTGTTGACAGGCTACATATTCATGTTTCTGTCTCTGGGAATATGGTCTGGAATTGGAATTGTGCACCCTGCAGTCTCTTATTTAGGACACTTTGCTCAATCAAATTCTTCATGCCATTACAAATCAGCTTTGTTTTGGTATAATTACAACCAAGTATTTTAGCAGATTATGTCAGGAATTTACTGTGCAGTGTGATCATAAACACTGGCATTCTAAAAATCTCTACATCATGGACTAATGGCTCATGTCTTTTGCTAGGTGTCAGATTAATAAAGTGTGCCTTGTGTCTTCTTGATTTCCAAAAGATTGATTAAACATCAGTTAGAGGAAGTTGCTGTACACTGTTAGACTGACGGGCATGTCTGTGGCTATTTGAGAATTCTGTTTAAAATGAAATGATCACCTCTAGATTCTAAATCAGCATTCACATGCACACGTGCACACACACACACATACACACACACACACACACACACACGTAGCCCACACACACATTGTCACAAACAGCGCCTTCAGAAAACAGCAGCATTTCTGATCAATACCTTAGCTGTCAAATGCAGATGCTGCTCAGTTATGTGAAAATGTTTTCACATCATATGGAAATGAAAGGACAGTTCACACATGTGAGCACATGCAGCACACACACAAAACTGTCTCTGTCACACAATGCTGCATGCATTTTAGCACAGAATAACATCTTTTTGTATATGAGTGGATGTGTGTGTCAGTGTGTGTGTGTGAAGGGACATGATGGTGTGCTTGCATGTTTATTTGCAGAATACCACCATTGTGAGTTGATAGAAATCTTTATAATTTAATTTAATAATCTGCAACATATTCATGTAAAGAAATGTATCTCTTTATTGCTGTTTATTGTAACAGAATAGTGAATTTGCCTATAGCCAGTTTGTGGCGGTGTTTACATTTTCCCATTCACTGTCTAAAGACTCTGCTAGCTCCTTCCTGGGAAAATCTCCTGCTGGAAGCGATGTTTTATGTCTCTGGTTTGCACGAAATCAACAGAAGCAGAAGAACTGGGCAGTTAGCATGAGTGAAAGAAAAGCTATGGAAACTTTGCACGTTTCCAAGGAAAAAGACAATGAAATGTTTGATTGATAGTGGATCTCTGGGAAGGAAAAAAAATCACAGATTCCATCCTTAAATTCAGAATCTTATCAAACTGATAAAGATTGGTGTTTGAGGGCGGGGGAAAGCTTAAATGAATGTTTTTCTGGCATGTTACTTCTGCTCATGGTGTTTGCTTACCTTCATTTATAATTAAAGTTCCTCTTTTATAATTAAGGCGATTCAGCTGATTCAATTTTGAACGTAATCCCCGGATGCTGCCTTTTCCCTCTTTCCTCTATTTATTTTATCCAGCATCAATTCATATGAGGCAGCAGTTTTCTTATATCTCATTATGAGTCTATTAGCTGCCATATTCAGCATTTGATATGTTATGTATTTTGGTTTTATCCCCTAACAAGTATCGCCTTGGCTGTTGTTTACCTCCTGACCACCAGCCTGAGGTCAAACAGTTTTTCCTGCTCCTCTTGTTTTTTTGTTTATCACTTCATCACGGTCTGTGCCCAGGTGTCACATTCGCTGTATACATCATAACATTGTCAGCCATGCGTCTGTGTGTGTTTGTGTGTAGGCCTGCATGGTTCCTCTGGGGGGAGAGTTCAAAGCTCAGAGGTTTAGAGAAATTCCAGTGTTTATCCACAGCGGCTGCATACCTCGCTCACCCCGGGCCAATAGGTCAGAGGTTGCCTGTCGCAATGGAGGAAGAACTGTTCAAACAACCCCTGGAATTCCAGGTTGGGAGCAGAGGAGCAGAGGAGGGATAGAGAAGAGAGAGAAGAGAGAGGGGGAATGCTTCCTCCGCCCAGTGAGGAGGGGAGGGGGATGGTTTTGGTGGGGTGAGGGGTGTTGGGTAAAGAGGCATTCCCCCCCTTTTCCCTTCACTTCCCAAAGCTTAATCAATAATCTAGCATGCTGTCTTTTCCAGTCATCCAGTTACATCACATTACACACCATTCAAAATAAATAAATAAATGAATAAAATAAAACAAGATCTCCTGTCTTGGTTAAAAGTAGTTGTATTGATCGCTGTGGAAAACCTAATACAGCAACAAAGAATAGAGCAAATAAGGTTTTACGTCAGCAAATGTTCCTTAACAGCTATGCAAAGATGATGTGTAATTATTGGTTGCAGTGATCTTCAGGTTAACTTGAGGAAACCTGACATTGGTGGTGTGAAGAATTTTATTTTTTTTGGAAAGGTTAAAAATGGAACGGGTTACTAATATGCGGGCCAAGAAAAAGCTTCAGACCTTTTGTGTCATAAAGAATTGACTTTTGTACCGAGTAATAAGATTTACAAGCAACTTCTGACAGGCTCAGTCTACAAAGTAAATTCTACATTCGACAGTTTATTGCAGTGACTGAGATGATGATTCTCAAATGGGTCTTTGAGAATGATTTTTTATGAGGCAGATTATCTGGAGAAAGCATGAAATTTGAGGAGATAAGTTTCATATTGTGTAAAATAGTTTTTAGGTTTTATTTTGAAATTCTGCAGCCTTAGTGCCTAATGTTGTAATGCTGTCATGTTATCCCATGTATTAATAATAATAACAACAACAACAACAATAATAATAATAATAATAATTTTAAAAATATTAATTTATTCATTTATTCCACAATTCCAACAATCAGATGCATTAAGTGGAAAAGCATGTTAATTGTCTGGATTCCACCATGAACCTCTTCAGCTCTGCTGCTCCTGTGGTTTGTCATTGCTGTTCAATAGAGATTTGTTCAATCCCGCAGAACTTTATTAAAAATTCTAGTGGAAATCTAAAAGTTTCCAAAGATCCCAAACATGTGCTGCTGAATTCCAGGGAAATGTGTCTGAAATGATGCATAAGACATGTCCATCTTTTCTATTTGATGTGAAACTGCAGCCATAAAACAGCGCCATCTTGGATTTTAATATTTCACTCTATATGTGTGATGGTGCTCAATAAAGCTGCAACCAGAAGACACACAATATGCATGTGACACTGTCGCACATTATAAAGAAGAATTTTTTTTTTGACGTTGAAGCTACTCAAGGGGAAATTAAGTGGAAAAATTGAGTTGAAGGGGAAAGGATTCACATAAGTAACAACAGGAACAGCAAAACCTGATGTGACATTTGTGCATTGTGAAAAAAGTGAGAAAAAAAATTAAAGCTGCCATCCATCATTGCAGAATGGCTCCCCCTGTTGGAGGTCTGTCATCCCGCCGCCGGCTTTGATAGCTCAGTGATTTATTTGAGGGAAAGCATTTCGCTTCACTCTGACATTTACTGCCTGACCTTTTCATACTGGCATGGACAGTATGTGGCAGTTAAACATGAGTTTTATGTGGATTTTTAAGCTGTCAAAGGTGTATTTACATTTATACCGCGTGTGAAAAACACCTGCATTTTGAGTTGAAACAGGTAAAATATGTTCCAGGGAGATGAGTGTACATCTGCATATGAGAATATCTTAGATATAACGCAACACATTCACAAGGTCAAATGAATAGCTGACTATAGTTTATTATGTAGTACCGATTTACAATTAATTATATGAGCTTGGGAAGATAGCCTTCTATTTTAATGCACCTCACACATGGAACTTACTGTACGTTCTTGAAAACGGATCCGTTTATTTATTTTGTATTGCAAATCTCTCTATTGCACCATTTGTAAATGTTTGATATAACCTTTCATTTTATTCGCGTTGTCATTTTAATCCCTCAGTATGCTTTTAACTCATTTGTTTTGTGTCTGGAAATGCAAAGAGCGCTCTTCATTTTCATGCATACATAAAGGCTGATGATGATGATGATGATGTGAATTGCACATCATATTGCACATTTTATGTATCAATGGTGCTGTCAACCCTGATGAAGACAGTGGTAATGGTGACGATGAGGATGTTTAAGGTAATTATGCAGTGAGGCATGTTAGCATGTTAGTAGTTGGGATTTTTCTGAAAAGAAAACAGCTCAGTCTTGATATTAAAAAAAGAAAAGAAAAGAAAAGAATAATTCTTGTTTGCTGTATGGGCTTGAGGTGACTTTCCTGGAATAATACATGTGATGAAATGTTAGAAGATAGAAGATCAGGTTGCATTGTGTTGGACTTTGGGCTTTAAGGGTGTGATTAAGATCCAGGAAAAGTAAATGAACATGCTGAATGGACTTTATGGACTGGGATTTACAGGCTTGACTTAAAAATAAAGGACAACAAAACTGTCACAACCTTGACACAGCTGTAAGGCGCGTGAATCAAAATCGAACCGCAGAAATGAAAAACTTGAGCTTCTGTTGGAGAACAGTCGACAGAGCTTTAATATTAAAAACCAACACATTTTGGCTGTGCCCTGCCGAGTACTGTACCCTGAAATGTGTTGGCTTTTAATATTAGAGTTGTATCAAGTTGTTCTTGGAATAAAAAAAATAAAAAATTAAGATATTGGTGAAGTGTCAGTCCACCACCAGCCACTGCAACAGATAAGCAGCTTTCATTTGGAAATTCTCCATCATTACGTGGCTTATGTACTACATTATATTGTAAAAATACATAGATTTCCCTTTGAATATGTCATGGGAGAGCGAGAGAGGGTGGATTGTTTTGGCCTCTGTTGGTTGTTTCCTTCTAGTGAGGTGTCACAATCCAGCCGCTGCTGCTGAGTCTGTATGGTGCTGCATACCACATGGAGGAGGAGGAGGATGGAGAGGAGGAAGCCAAAAATGACCAGTTCAAGAACCTCATCAGGAAACCACAAAATCATTTCCACTGGAATGGTGAATATGTTTTTTTCTTAACCTTAAAGGACCACACCAGTGTGTTTTTGGGATATTTTCTAAATAATGTATAAACTTAATGTTTCTGCTAATCTTTACCCATAGCAAGCAGTCGTATTTTAGAACTAATTTAAAGCAGTCCCTCTGCTGAAAATATAGTCCTGAGGGAAAGGTTTGCTTTCCACAGCCAATTATCAGTTCTATGCTTTCTGAATGGTGATGACTTTGTTAGCCACAGAAGCAGAATATTAGAAGGTGTCTTTTTCAACCAAAAAAATCATATTAGAAAGTAAAGGGTTTGATTATATGTGAAATCTTTAGTACCCTCACGTGATTTGCAAAACGGTTTTGCAATATAAAAATGTGGCCAAAATGGTAGTAGTAATGCATGTCGTGGGCCAAATATTCAAAATCACTTGTATGATCCTTTAAATTCCTTCATGGTGAGAATGTCTACATTTATAAAATACTGCTTTATGCCTGATTTATGTTTCAGCTCAGCTGGTTCAAAAGGCAAGTTGAATTTAAACTGGATACTCTGGACTTGAAAATATGTGAACTGGTCAACACACACACACACACACACATTCAATGGACTGACAGTGTGGTGACAGCCAGTCCTCTGCTTCCATCTTCAAAGCATGATGAGGAAGAATGGGTGAGTCAGCAGTCAGGATTCTACAGCTCTGCTCACATATCACACACACATTTGCACACACACACACACACACACACACACGCACACACACACACATGCACACACACTTTTCCAGCTCTTTAAATAGCTCTGGCCCAGCACCTTTTCTGCTCTAGAGGGTCAGCTATGTCCCCTAAACATCATCCCCCTGGCTTTTTTTTGTGTTTTGTGATGCCTGCTGCAGTAAACAAGCTTATCAAAGAGTAATCTTCAATGTGTGTGTGTATGTGTGTGCGCGCGCGCATGTGTGCGTGTATGTGTTGGTGTGTTTCAAATCCATGCCTGCTTCCCTGCATTGCACCGTCACCAGTATGCTCACCGCCTCCTCTCTCCTGTTTCAATCCTGCTGGGATCCATACCATAACGCTCAGATCCTGCAGCCACTGGATCTGCATCTCTGTCTGAGCTTCATTCCGGATGGATCCGGCACATGGAGGAAAACGAGAGCGCGTTGTCATAGCAACGGCACTTGCTACAGACCTTGCATGGTATAGGGAGAGAGGAGGAGTGGCACAGGCTAACATACACACAGTCTGCAAAGCTCATTCACACTGAGCAGCCCCTTTAGGTTTGTGGGAGCCGCTTCTTTGTGCTCTGTGTGGAGAGCCTGGAGGTGCAGAAGAAGAAGCCCACATGTCCTGAATGCTTCAAACAGCAGCTGAAACAAAGAGCCAAAGATGAAGACTGTGCTTGCAGGATGAACCGTGAGCTTTATTGTTTTTTTTAAAGGGACAGTGCTGTCCCCAGACATTTGCAGGCCTTAAGCAAAAAATCACTGGGGACCATCGCCTTTTTAGCATGAAGAGATCAATGCAGGTCCACGTTCCCAAAACACAAAAAGATTTTTTAAAAATATTTTTATATTTTATATTATATTTTTTTCCAAAATGTTTAATTCAATTTAGGGTAATTTTTGGTAATATTTCTTGTAATATGATTTTAAATGTATGATTAAAATAATGATAAATAGAGTTTTTCATCTGGTGATTCTCTGGTAATTTTGGGCTCATTTCAGATCTTTTTTTGGAATTTCTTACAGATTTTTCCTAATTTTCTGCTCATTTTCTTACAATTTTAGCTTTTAAATGTCTTTTCTTTTCCCCCCTCTCTCTCTCTCTTTTTTTAACTAGTTTTAAGATCATTAAAAATTTGTACTGTT